>JAGKTI010000978.1:82579-103312 GCA_018397915.1 Birgus latro | reverse complement strand
ACAAAACGCACGGTGTGCCTCCACACTCCACTCCACGCGCTGCTGTGTATTTTTCACCTCTCTTTTCCCACGAGTAAGTTTCGTGAGTGGTGCCGCTATCTGGGAGAAATTTTCCACAAACCGGCGATAATAATTCACTAATCCCAGGAAACTCTGGAGTTCCTTCAAAGTACTAGGAACTGCAATACCTTGGATTGCACCGATTTTCTCTGGCTGAGGGCGTAATCCCTCAGTGGTGATGACATGACCTAAGAAGGATACCTCCTGTTTAAAGAAACTACACTTGGGCAACTTAATAGTTAACTTTGCCCCTTCAAGACGTTCCAAGACCTCATCTAGGTTATGTACATGAGCATCAAACGTCTTCCCATAAATGATAATGTCATCCAGAAAAGTATGGGTTATCTTCCCCGTGAGACCAACCATGACTTCATTAATTATACGCTGGAAAGAAGCCGGCGCATCTTTTAGTCCAAAAGGAAGGTTACAGTATTCCCAGTGCCCTTCAGGTGATGAAAAGGCTGTAAGAGGCCTAGACTCCTCATCCAAAGATATCTGGTGGTAACCCTGCTTCAGGTCTAAATTACTGAAGTACTTATTCTCACCTAACTGTGAAAGAATATGCTCAATGTTGGGCAAAGGGTAAGGGTCTGTAACTATCTGCTTATTTAAATGTCTAAAATCTAAACAGATCCGCAAACCACCATCCTTCTTAACTACAGGTACCAGTGGCGAAGAATAAGGTGAACGAGAAGGCCTGATAATCCCCTGTCTACGTAAATCCTCAAGTTGCCTACGTACTTGATCATGCCACTTTGCCGGTATGCGGTATGGCCTACGGTTTACTACCGGTCCATCCGCACATATGTGATGATAGAAGTAGGGTGAGGTCGTAAGCGGGTCCTCGGGAAGTGCAAACACACTTGGGTGTTTCCTTATTAGCCCTTTTAATGCTTCATTTTCTCGGCTTGAAGGAATGGTCATCTGATCTACTTCCGTGTACAGTTTCCGGAATCTATCCTCGCTCATTACACTAGTGATCTGATCTCCCTCTGGACTCACTTCCTCCTCCCCCCACCTGACTTCCTCGTAAGGGGATACAATGCCTACCTTAAATTCTCCATCTATAATTATCCGGTCAGGGGTTAAATTCGCATACACAACAGTAAAACATGTTCCTTCCCCTGTTCCTCCATTATCCACTGGACTTACAATACCAGGCCATAACACCGCCACAATCAAACTACCAGTGTTTGGCGTAAACATTCCTACCTCCCACTCACTTAACGCTGTCTTTAACGTTATTGCTCCATATGTATAAGGTTCCAGAATGTCTGTTCCATTCGTGACACACTGACTTGTCACAAAATCCACTTCCTCACTTTCCTCGGATGAAAGAACTATCTCAGTTATCACAAAGGAAGAATTGAACTCTACACGAGAAACACTCCCTCCCTCGGTCACCAAATCAAGTTCCTCCTCCCCGACTTTTATACATAGCGGGTTGGCGGTGATACTTAGGCTGTGTGCGAATATGAAATCAACTCCCAAAATTATGGAAACGGCTGAGGGTAAGTCCCTCACTACCACAAATTCCTGATCATATTTCCTGCCACCTAATTCTACCTGGAAATTCACCAATCCCAATATGTCCATTGCATCACTGCTAGCGGACACCAACCCACCGCCTCGATAAGGTCGGAGATCAGTATCAGGCCCTGACGCAATTTCATAGGTCTGTTGGCTGATCAAAGATTTACAAGCTCCTGTATCCAGGAGTATCTCACAATGTAAACTTCCACACACGCCTCTAACCACCGCCAGCTTCGCTACTTCATCAGTCGTTGTGGCAACGACTAAGTTCCCCAACCCGATTCGTCCGGCTTTTTTTTTTCTTCCTCGGGTAACTTAGTCCTTTTCCCATTACACTGGTCTGTACTATGCGTAGTACTCTGACATTCCCGGCATCTAGCTACCGACTGTCCAGGATTTTCCACACGGACCGCACAGTGCTCAGCACGATGGCCCGTCATGAATCAACGAAAACATTTAATCCTCCTCCTCTGCTCTTGTGACAAATGATCGTATTTCCCCCGTTGGAGGGGCCTGTCCGCACGACACCGTTTGGCGAAGTGCCCTGGCTTTCCACACCGACGGCATCCATCACTATCATGACAAGTGGCACCGCGTGAACTCTGCTGAGCATCCCTCTGCTGAGCGTCCATGCCGCCATTCACATTCGTACGATTTCTCGCTCCAGTGTTCGGCTGAACCTTTGGCCTCGGCGATGCACTAACACTGCCTGCACTCGGGTTCACACTAGCTATCGTTCCCTGTCTCCTTTCTTTTAATACATTTTCTTCTGACAGAGGCGAATTCGTCTTCTCTGCCCACTTGACTCCTTCCTTCGCTACCTCTACTGGGTTACTGTACCTGCCCTGTGGAACATGTGCAACATACTGCTTTGGGAACATGTCCAGAAAATTATTCACAATGATGAGATTCACTGATTCCCGGAAAGTATGATTCAACGTCACAATCCTATCTCCCAGGCTCTGTAACCTGTAAAAATAGTGAAGTGGGATTTCCCCGGGGTTCCGCTTCGCCGTAAGTAACTCCTGGTGCAACGTTTCTAGACTTTCTTCAGTGTAATATTGGTCCTTCACGCGACCTTTAAAACTATCCCACTCATCATTAGAGTCCCGGATTAAAATCTCCATAATCTCTTGTGCAGGACAAAGTGAAAACGTCCTAGCTACCTCCATTCTCCCTTTTGTAGTCCACTTCGAGGCATCACTTGTCCTCATCTCTATATCACCTAACCAGATCATAACATCTGGCTCCAGTCTCTTTCCTGGATATTCCGGTGAGGAGCGAAACTTTGAACTACAAAAATATTTCATGGCCCCCAATTGTTGTATGGGATTCTTACTATTATCTGAGATCGCCTGAGATAGCTGCTGGGATAACTGAGCTATTTCTGCTCCAGTAGTACTCGAAGGGTGAGGGTTAACAGGTGTTGTAGCCATTTCGTCAGAGTCTTCTATGTCAGAGTCGTCAGAAACAGAGTCAGAATCGTCTGAATCAGGTAATTCCTCAACTGGGTTTAGATCGTCCTCCCAATCAAAATCACTCATTACAGAACAAATTAAAAAAGAAGAAGAATATTCACTATTCACTATTTCTTCCTTCCAGTTCCCTTAAGTTATTTCCTTTAATTACTCAAAGTTGGGAATAACCCCAAACCACTGCTACCAAAATGTCGCAGCTCTGTGAGTGATCCCAAACTGCTGCTACCAAAATGTCGCAGCACTGTGAGTGATCCTAAACCACTGCTACCAAAATGTCGCAGCACTGTGGCACTGTGATCCGATCCCAAACCGCTGCTACCAAAATGTCGCACCGCTGCCCAGGTGTCGTTACGGTATTTCTCGGGAATATATTCTCCCGTATTTAATAGTGAATGGTAACGTGGCCAAACCACCTCGACACTGGCAACGCGCGACATGGGGGACTTCACTAACACGCCACTATACACATGTACTTAGAACTGGGAACTGGAAGAAGTGAAAAAATAATATGGCTTTTCTAGGCTTTAATTACAAAATAGTATTTACAAAAATCTACAAATAACTCTGAGGTAATTCCCACCTCATTTCACTTCACGTGCAAATGTGCCAAAAAACCGCACATACACGTCTACTCTTAAGTCACTTGAATACTAGCACTATTTTAATAAAGCAAAGCCAGTCTTGTAAAAAATCACTAGTGCTGTTATATATATATAGCACTCTTTACTCACTCATATATATGAAATCACTGTTACATCAGTATAAGAAAAACACATTTAAACATTTAAAATCTTAACTCCTTCCGTTTCTAACTAGGAGTCCTTGAACTAATTCTTAACTCCTTCCGTTTCTAACTAGGAGCCCTTGAACTAGTTCCCAGACGACAGACAAATAAAATAGCACTGCTAGTCGGTTGTACCCGCGGTCACAAAGCATGTACTTTCACTTACTACCAGTAGTGCTCGCATTGCTGACTCCCTGGAACTTTACGTTGGCTATACAGCGACGTCTCTGCACCAAGCACGTCGGCTGCCTCACCGTTCACTAGGGCTCTCCTCCAGGCTCTAGTCTGAACTGAACTCTCTAGCCCTATCTGGCCTCAGAAAGTTGCCGATGTTCGCCAGCGGGTCATGTGGTGTGTGGTGGGTGATGACTTCACCCACTCACCCAACGCCGTCACCCACATCTCACCCGCTTCACCCGTTTGCCGAGCTGGATCAGATCTGCAGACTCAGCGCACGCTCCCACGATCGGATAACCCCCAGCCAGCAGTCTTGTGCATAAACAAATTGACCAACACCACCTACACTACCCCTCTCTCTCTATCTCTTCCTCCTCCTTCCTCCAGTTATCTCTTTCTCTCAACCTCTCTTCCTTATTCCATCTCCCTATTGCCCACAGCTGTACACAGAATCCATCGAACCCCTACTCTTTCCCCCCTGTCCGCGTTTCATCCTAAACTCACGTCCGGCAGGCGGTGTCACCTGCACACCTGTAACAGCTGTGAGTCTTACACCTGCCCGAGGGGATGCATGTCGGCTTCCCGACAGTTTGCCGACGGAACGCATTCCTGATTTGCTGGAACCAGGCACAAACCCTATCACACATGTTCCTCGAATGCCGCCGATGGTCAGCAGGTGTTTTTTAATGGTTTTCTTGTGAAAATGGGATCCTTGTGATCCCAAAGACAAGGGAATGGCCTTATTTTTTCAATAAGCACAATTTCTGCAGTCCTTGTCCATAATGTCTGCCCAGATGCCATCGTATACCCACTGCTGAATGAACTACGACATACAGCACTCCTTCACCCAACGTGAGTGTTGTATCCGCGATTCCGCGCTCCCCAATGAAAACAACTGAATTATCGATATCATTATTTCACCCCTGCACGATATAAAAGGTAATTTAAACTTTCGTAATTAATAATATATATAATGGAAAGTAATAGGCACTCTAGGAGGGAATTATAACTTTAAAAAAAGTTTTGTCTGATTCCATGGGCAAGGAATGGGTCTGGATGGAAATTAGTTTTGCCGACGGAATCCTCGGCGGCTACAACGGTTTCGAGGGCAGTTACCACGATTTCGTCAGCAAACAATGATTTCAGGTACCGTGTGATACCCCTTTTAGGGACTTGGGGCTGTTCGGCCAGACTGCCTAGGGATCAACTACCACTGCTACTACCAAACCGACTCAAGGGCCATTAGCCCAGGCCAACAGTTGAACAGTCCAGACCTAGGATTTTATTTACATATGGTTCTGTATGAAATTCAGTTTTTTATCTATCAATTTATTTTTCCTTAGGGCACATCAATTATTTTGTTTCCAGCTCTCAACATTTCGTTTTCGTTTCATATCGTTCCGTTTTTGAAGGCTGCAACATTATTATCATTATTATTATTATTTTTTTTTTTAATGCAAGGAAGAAGGAACCAAAGGCCAGGGCCTGCATACTGATCCCTCCAAGAAAAAGCAAAAACAATACAAAAGAGAGCCAAATTCAAGATCCATTCATTTCGAGAAGCCTGGACACACTGCGTTTGAAAGACCAGAGATCGTAGGAAGTAGGAAATACAGACAAAGGAAGACAGTTCCAGAGTTGACCAGTTGCATAAATGAAGGGCTGGGAGAAACGGTAAACTCTTGCATTAGAGAGTTGGACAGAAAAGGGATGAGAGTTTGTTGCTAGATGGGTACTACGTGCCCGTCGAAGAGGTGGAGGGATGCAAGCAGACAGTTCAGAGGAACAGTGACCATTGAAGTAGCGATAGAAGAGAGATAAAGATGCAACAGTGCGGCGAAGAGACAAAGGTTGAAGGGAATCAGTAAGAGGAGGAGAGTTAATGAGACGAAAAGCCTTTGACTCCACCCTATTGAGAAGAGCTGCATGTGGGGAGCCTCCCCACACGTGAGAGTTGTACTCCATACACGGGCGAATAAAGCCCGTGTACAAGGTCAACAACTGTGCAGGGGTAAAGAAAGTTCCGAATCGGCTTAGCATACCTAATCTCTTGGAAGCAGATTTCACAAGAGATGTAATATGATCTCTCGACAAATCCCGAAAGAATGAAACCCCAAGCATGTTCAAGGATGATGCAGGACATAATTGCTCATTATTAAACATTAGTGGGTAATCCTGAGGAAGATTTTGTCGGGCTGATAAGTGTAAGAACTGAGTTTTTGATGCATTAAAAATAACAAGATTATTTTTACCCCAATCAGAGATACGACCCAAGTCAGACATTAGGTGTGCCATAGCCTCATCCCTTTTTTGTTGAAGTAAATGCTGAGATGGACGTTGCAGAAACCGAATGGAAAGGTGAAGGGTGGAATCATCGGCATATGAGTGGATAGGGTTAGATGTACAGCTTAGGTCACTGATGAATAAAAGGAAGAGAGTTGGTGACAGGACAGAGCCCTGAGGAACACCACTGTTGATAGGTCTAGGAGAGGAACGATGGCCGTCTACAACAGCGGCTATAGAACAACCAGAAAGGAAGCTAGAGATGAAGGCACAGATAGAGGGACAGAAACCGTAGGAAGGCAGTTTAGAAATTAAAGATTTATGCCAGACTTGATTGAAAGCCTTTGAGATGTCAAGTGCAATGGCAAAGCTTTCGCCTAAGTCCCGAAAGGAGGATGACCAGGAGTCTGAAAGGTAGGTGAGAAGATCGCCAGTGGCACGTCCCTGACGGAACCCATACTGACGATCAGAAGGAAGGTTGTGACAGGAAAGATGCTTTAAAAATTTTGTTAAGAATTGACTCGAAAACTTTTGAGACACAGGATGTTAAAGCAATTGGATGATAGTTAGAGGGTTGGGAATGGTCACCCTTCTTTGGGACTGGCTGAATGAGAGCAAACTTCCAGCAAGAAGGAAAGGTACAGGTTGATAGACAAAGGTGAAAGAGTTTACCTAGGCATGGTGTAAGAACAAAAACACAGTTTTTGAGGACAACAAGAGGGACTCCATCAGGACCATATGCCTTGTTAGTATTGAGGCCAGTGATGGCAGAAAATACATCAGCTGAAGAAGTTTTAATGTCAGTCAAGAGGAAGTCAGAGGGAGGAAGTGATGGAGGAATAGCACCGGAAGCGTCTAATGTGGAATTGGAGGAGAAAGTCTGAGCGAAGAGATCTGCTTTATCAGTAGAAGAAATAGCTACAACGCCATCAGAGTAGAAAAGAGGAGGGAAGGATGATAAGGTAAAGTTGTTAGAAAGGTTTTTGGCAAGGTGCCAGAAGAAGCGAGAAGAATTCGAGTTGGAGAGTTGAAAACATTTAGCATGGATGAAATTATTTTTAGCAGAGCGAAGCACGATTCTGGCCTTGGTCACCTAATGGCGGCTCTCCATGCTGTTCGATCTTTGGCAGCCTCCCTGTTCAGTCCCTTAACCCTTAGGTCACACTTAATGACCTCGTCCCATGTCTTTCTCGGTCTACCGCTCCCAACCCCTCCCCCAGTATTAACGCTTCTTACCCTCTGCACCCAATTATCATCCCCCATCCTCTCCACATGTCCAAACCACCTCAGCCTACCTCTCCTCATCACAACACCAATACACTCCAGTCCCATCCTACCTCTCAACTCTTCCATCGTAAACCCAGCCCCCCCAGGCCTTGCACGCAAGGACACACTGCACATCCACCTAATCATTGTCATTTCTGTACGTTTAAGCCTGCGAATCTCCTCTTCCCTTACTGCCCAGGTCTCACTACCATACAGCATCATACTCCTAACACATGCTGCATACAAAGACCCTTTAGCACGTAAGGAGAGTCCTCTCAATGTCAGGAAAGGCAACAGCTCCCTGAACTTCCAAACAATTCTCACCCTAGCAACCGAGCTAACTCCAGCCCCACCTCCGGCACATAACATGTCTCCCAAATAACAAAACTCTTCCACACACTCAAGAGACTCACCAGCAAGTTCAATCCTTTCATGCCTAACAATCTCCACCTGCTCTCCCCGATATGCCGCACACATAAAATCAGCATTATCTCGCAGTCTACCTCTAATACCACTACATCTCTTGTGCACCCATTTATCACAAACACTGCACAAGTTGGAATTACTTCCCACACCTTTGTGGCAAACTGCACATGGCCACCCTCCCTTTCCTCTGATTTTGAATTATTAGGTAGCTACTGTGTAAGCATATAATGGATCAACTGGGTAAAGCAGATAGTAAGACTCCTCTTTTTCTACTGTTATCACCTCTACCCTCTCCATCCCACAGAAATAAATGTTTTATCCTATTATGTAACGACATAAAAAAAAAAATAGCCTTTAAATCAACTTACCTGTATAAAGTTATTCCCTATTGTCTTGCTTCTACATGCCAATGATTTTTCCACCCAAAAGCAGCACAGTGCTGCAGCATTTCTAGGTAAAGAGGTAAACTTAGCCCAATGTCTGGAACACAAAATCGTCTGAAGTCTGCATTAATCACTCCAAGATGGGTCAGCAACATCAAGGTTTATATATCTATGTGCAAGACAATCAGCATGACAATGGCAGTTACAAAGAAACAACTCTGATATCCAGGAAATGTATCACACAACATGATTTACCTCAGAAAAAAAAGAAAGAAAGAAAAAAAAAAGGCCTGTTGCCATGATGCCAGAAAAAAAGTGCAGGCTCACCTTGAATTTGCCCACAAAATTCGGCCTCAGACACCGGACTGGAGTGGGCATGCCATGAGACATGAATGTGTGATGGGATTGGGATTGGGAATGCATTTGTGTACTAAAGTGGTGCTAGGGGAAGGTATCCACAGAGTCAAGGACGACCATCAGTACACCAGGAAAATTATGATAAAACCAAATCTTTTTATGATCAGGGGCAGCTTATAATGTAAGCATTACAGCATTCTGGGAGGACATATTTCCTCCCACAGAATGCTGCAATGAACAATGACCAGTATTTTCAAGTACAGCATTAGCATTTGCATGCTGTTTTTGACATTCATTGTTGTAAAATCTTTACGTAGGACGATGCTGAAATTGACAACTTGCCAGTTTAGAGAAGTGGTTTGGTTACAGTACTACCTCTAATGGCCGGGACCACAGCAACCCACAACAGAGCCGAAGTGATGATGTCATTACAATCTGCTGGTTCTACACAAACATCTGACACTGGGGCTTTTACAATATCATCTCTTGTTTCAGAACTTCTGGGAGGAAAGAAATCAATATGTAAAGCGCAAAATCCGCTATAAATATATCCATATGTCAACCTTCACTTACTCTGGTGGTGTAACTTTAATATTATAAAGTTAAACCTTGTATCAAAGAAAGTCTGCGAAACTAGGGTCTCGAATGTGTCAGGTTTGGCTGCAAACTGTTTATTTTTCATTATTCTCTCCGACAAGGAGAGTATGTCTTCACCCGTTTGTTTGTTTGTTAGTTTGTCTTTTAACAGGATCACTCTAAAACCAAAAAAATAGATTTGGACCACATTTGCTGGGTACATAGCCCATGTCCCAGGGAACAATCGATTATCTTTTGGGACCAATGTTTGTTAGTCCATAAAATACCCACCCTGACGGGAGACCATGGGAGGGGTGACACAACGTCCACTCCATGGAGGAGCCACGGACAGGGTGTCGCAACACCCACCCCAGGAGGAGACCACAGGAAGGCACACAGGGCGCGCAAAGGATCCACACCAGACGGGCCTATGTCCCCCACTACCTTGTGCCCCTCTTCCCCTCAACTGAGCCACACAGAGGAATGCAGTCCTGGCAGACTACTCTCCAGCCAGGCCAGCACTCGCCAGACATGGGGTCGGACTTGTGCTCTCACAATCCCCAGTAGGACCGCGACAACATCTACCATACTTGCCGGGGAGGGAATGTCCACTGTACTTCCCTCACTTTTAGACCCTGCTGGGAGCAGGACCACAGTAACGTCCACTGTACTTGCCAGGGAGGGAACATCCACCGTACTTCCCTCACCTGTCCTCCCAGGGCAAAGCATAACTGCGGCGATGTCCACCGTGCTTGCCGGGGAGGGAACATCCACTGTACGTCCCTCATCTGCAGACCCAGGAACTAGCGAAACCGCGGCAACGTTCACCGTACTTGCCGGGGAGGGCATGTCCACCGTACTTCCCTTGTCTGCTGTCCCTCTGGCTTCCGCCAAGGGTAGCATCCCTTGCTCGCCTCACTCCTCCAGAGGCCGAGTGGGATGCCCCTACCTCGCTCCCCCTACACCCCTAGGGGCGGAGCTTGCTCCCCAAAGGGATGCCCTACCTTGCTCCCCCTACACCCCTAGGGGCGGAGCTTGCTCCCCAAAGGGGTCCCTGTTGGAGAGTGTCTGGAGTGCCCCCATTGTGAGCCTGGGAGTGTGCTCACTACAGCCGGCGTCCTGACATCACCAGCCCCTGCCGGACTCCCCAAGGACGAGACACTGCAGGCAGCCCCTAACGGCCTCCCAACGCCGAGGACGAGACCACAGCCCCCAGCCACCGAAGAACACCCCTAGGACCCCAGGCCAGGACCTACCCAGACCCACCGGCGAGCCGTCCTCCTCCTCCAAGGACAGGCACAGAGCTGTGCACCTGCTTGCCCTATTCGGCCCCAGTCCCGAGGGCCACCACATGCACTGAGGCCCCACCAGAGAGGAGCCTCCCTCGACACCGCCCTGCAGCCCACACCGGATGATCCATCACACAACCAGGGACCTGTGCCTCTCCCAAGAGTACACATCTGATGGGATGCCTCCCACACCTGAGCGACACATGCAACTACCTGGCCTCCTATAGTCCAACTCCTATTCTTATGTATTAATATTGTGGTTGTTCTATGTTATTTGTACTGTGTTCTGCACTTGTATCTTCTGTGGTAATATGTGTGTAAGACTGGTTAGCCTGTGTCTGAGCCTTGTTCCGTTGGTTGCATGCTCTAGGCCCAAACCTGAAAAGAACCCGTCAGTTGCTCGCACTCAGATGGCAAGGAGTTGAACTCTGAGTATGCATCATAACAGTCTGTTAGCAGGATTACTCAAAAAGTAAAAGAGATTTGGACCGAATCTGGTGAGTAGATTACCAATGTTCCAGAGAACAATGTGCCTGTATTAACTTTTGGGACCAATCCAGATTGTATTACAGATTCTGGATCTGGAAAACACTTTGGAAAACCCTGATCAGTGATGAGAAAACCTAACCCATTATGAAGAGTAGTTTGGAAATTATGTTGCCCGTCAGAAAGATGCACTCCAATGAGTGCCCTCTAGTTTTATGGTAATATATATTACTGCAGGAAGAAATAAAGTTTCTTTATACTGCCATTTCCCCCCCTCCCCAACTTGTAAAGCTTAAGCTGGTGCATACAGTATACTGCACTATCAGGTAAGTGCTGTACTCTTGAAAAACGACAGCACACTAAAATTCTGTGCAATATAAAGTTGAAGGAAAATCCTGAGTTAAGCAATAACACTTATCAGTCCAGCAGATACAGTACATCCTTCAACTTTGCGATTCACCAGTTTTGCGAGGTAGTTCCAAAAGTCATGTATTTTTTAACATTTATGAGCTTTGCGACTGATCACACACTTTGCGAGGTCGAGTGGTGGGAGAGTCATCTTCCCGCACTACTTTGCCACCCCGAGTAATGACGTCATGGTTCATTGGGCGTACTGAGCCTCCTAGTTCAGTGGTCTGCCGCCCTGCCACGTTTGTTTGCACCTGTTTCCAACCAAGGTCACTGACCCTCACAATTTCGTGGTGCTCTTTGCAATACCCCAGCAGTCTAACCTTGCACGAGTGTTATCATGGTGCCAACGGGTAAGAAGAACAAGAAAATAATTTTGGAGACCAAACTGAAAATGATTGAAAGGTAAAAAGCAGGTGAAGGTAATTCTGCTATTGGTCTGGAGTTTGGTGTTGGTGAATCGATAGTGAGAATGATTTTAAAGAACAGTGAACAAATCAAGCCAGCAGCAAATAACTATGGAGGTGCTCAGTTTGATGGCAGAATGCTGGTGGACAACAAAGAAGTGCTAATAAAAATGGAAAGATATCTTGCTCACTACATTCAGAGAAAGGAAAAGGAAGGGGGGTTGCATTAGATGGGCGCCATATAAGGGAGCAGGCAAAGAAGGAAGGGGGGTTGCATTAGATGGGCGCCATATAAGGGAGCAGGCAAAGATATTCTATCACATGTGCCTTAAAAAAGCCATTAATCCTCCAACAAAACCTTTCAAGGCATCGAATGGGTGGCTATGCCAGTTCCTCAAAAGGAAGGGGTTTAAACACATCGGGTTCAGGTTCAGTGGCGAGTGAGGCAGTGCTGACTACAAATTGGTCAACTTCACTCCAAGGTAAGCACTTTTTCCCACTCTTTCTCTCGACTCTACCTCTTAATTTTACGATGATAAATGAAACAAACATGAACTGATGTACTGTACAGTAATATTAATAAGAAAACATCATAGGTAAGAAACATAAAAAAAAAAAAATGCATTTACACTGATGTGAAGACTGGCATGGTTAACGGGACTGGTGGCGGGGCGAGGCTTGGCTACTGTCGCCCCGTGGGGCCTAAGTCATCACTATCACTGTTGGCAGATATTTCCACATCTTGCTGTGTTTTTTCTGCCTTTCTCATGAATCCCCCGAAGTCAGAATTGTCACTGGGGTCATCAGAATGAAAAAGGTTAGGGATGCTAGGATCGCTGGCTGCTTGGGGAGGGGTGGCAGGACGGCTGGTCGATGGGGCAGGGTCTCTTGGGGTTCTCTTGAATTTTGTGATTGGAGACTGCTTCCTCTTGTTAACCCCATCTCTGTGTAGGTCAGCATAAAAACGAAGCGGCCAAGAATTAACGATACATAACCTGGTCAATATTCTCGCCGTCATTGACCAGCTGAAAAAAAAAACATCGTGAACAACGAATGTGACAATTTAGGCTCAGCAAGCATGCCACGGTGTTGACAGGGCCCTTCGTTTTTATGCTGACCTACACAGAGTTGGGGTTAACAAGAGGAAGCAGTCTCTAATCTCAAAATTAATGAGAACCCCAAGAGACCCTGCCCCATCGACCAGCTGTCCTGCCACCCCTCCCCAAGCAGCCAGCGATCCTAGCATCCCTAACCTTTTTCATTCTGGTGACCCCAGTGACGATTCTGACTTCGAGGGATTCATGAGAGAGGCAGAAAAAACACAAGATGTGGAAATATCTGCCAACAGTGATAGTGATGACTTAGGCCCCGCGGGGCCACAGTAGCCAAGCCTCGCCCTGCCACCAAGCCAATCTTCACATCAGTGTAAATGCATTTTTTTTTTTTTAATGTTTCTTACCTATGATGTTTTCTCATTAATATCACTGTACAGTACATCAGTTCGTGTTTGTTTCATTTATCATCGTACAATTAAGAGGCAGAGTCGAAAGAAAGAGTGGGAAAAAGTGCTTACCTTGGGGTGATGTCGACCAATTTGCCTTTATTTCATATATTTAATTGTTTGAATTTTGCAAATTTTGATTTTGCGAGGTTTTTTGTCAACCATATTCTCGCAAAATTGGAGGAAGCACTGTACTGTAATACCAATTATCTGTTCAACTGTTTAATCTGATTATTTCTTTTCCACAGCACGGTATGTTCACTGGGTCACGCTACTGTATACACTGTGTGCCCAGCAGCCAATTTAAAGTTCATTTACTATTACTTGATGTTGTGTGGGTTCTAATAGGTTTTGATCACATGCAAAGCCATAGTAAGTAAGCTTGGGTCAAAATTTGCCAGTTAGGTCTAGTGGCAGTCTGTATTAGTCAGGACAAGTGGTTGTCTTGTGTTCATTAGGCCTAGTGGCAGTTTGTTAGGTCTAGTGGCAGCCTGTGTTAGTTAGGTCTAATGGCAGTCTGTGTCAGTTAGGCTTAGTGGCAGTATGCACCAGTTAGGCCTAGTGGCAGTATGTCAGTTAGGCCCAGTGGCAGTATGTCAGTTAGGCCTAGTGGCAGTCTGTCAGTTAGGCCTAATGGCAGTCTGTGTCAGTTAGGTCTATAGTAGCAGTCTGTGTTAGGTCTAGTGGCAGTCTGTGTCACTTAGGTCTATAATGGCAGTCAGCATTAGTTACGTCTAGTGGCAGTCTGAGTCAGTTGGCCCAGTGGGAGTCTATGTCAGCTAGGCCCAGTGGCAGTCTGTGTCAGTTAGGTACGGTGACAGTCTTATTTAGGTCTAGTGGCATTCTGTGTTAGTCAGGTTAATATTTGATTTGGTTAGGTTAGCACCACTGGGGTCAAGCTAATCTGAATGACGAATGGCAATGGTATATGTAAATAATATCTGCTACCTACGGGAAATAGAATGACAGATTCTAGGACTAATTAAAATGAATATTTTTGATTAGTTTCATCTGATTATTTCTAAACACTAACATGTTACCTTCCCACAACTGAATGACAATGATGTTGCATGGAATGACACTGAAATTACCTGTCAATCCAGTGTTTACTCTCTGTCGAAACCTCATTGCATCTTTAGGAAACCATATAACATTAATATCTCATGAAATGACACTGATATTATCTGTCATTCGAGTGTATACCTTACCTCTACACCTCATTCCACCTTCAGGAAACTGAATTACATTAATATCGCATGGAATGGCACTGATATTACCAGTCATTCCAGCAGACAGCCTCTCTCTGCACCTCATTCAGTCTTTAGCAAAATGAATGATATCACGTGGAACGACACTCATAATACAGTACAATATCTGCCATTCCAGCATATACCCTATCTCTGTACCCCATTCCATCTTTGGCAAACCAAATGTCAGTGATATCACATGGAATGACACCAAAGTTACCTGTCGTCCCAGCATATCGTCTATCTCTGTACCTCACTCCATCTTTAAGAAGCTGAATAACCGTGATATCACATGGAATGACACTGATATTACCTGAATAATTATCTCCAAACACTTGACCACAAAACAAACACCAAACTCTACAAAACACTAAACAGCATCACACTCTCCAACAGCAACACTACACAACCACACACTGCCATCACAACAACAGACACCATACACTCAAACAAACCACAAGCAAACACTCTCATCAAGAGCTGTTCACATGTCAGCCAACTAAACCTCCATTGCGACGACTGTCATATCATCCGACGTAAGAGGCAGTTCCCAACAGACCCAGACTTCACACCTTTCACTTACAACCAGACACAGCACATCATTAGCAACCTTAAGCACTCATCTGCCTGTGGACCAGCCAACATAAGCAACATACACCTTAAACAACTTGGACCACAAGGCATACAAGCACTCACCAAAATATCAAACTACAGCTACTCACATAACATAATACCCAACATCTGGAAGCATGGCATTATCATCACTATCCCTAAACCCAACAAAGACCCCACGTTACCTTCCTCACACGGCCCCATCACACTCCTCTGCACCCCCTCTAAATTCGATGAATGACTGGTACTACAACTAGTTACACCTTACACCCCCCTAGCCCCATCACAACACGGTTTTCGGCCACTACACTCCACAAACACTCTTCTTACAGACCTTACACAAAGAGTTTTTGATGGCAAGAATTCAGCTAGGCCACCACACAGAACACTATTACACTAGACATTAGCAAAGCTTTTGATGCCATCCCCCACCACAACCTCACAAACAAAATATTCAACACAGGCATGCACAATAGCACAAAAGGATGGCTGGCAAACTACTTTGCAGGCAGACATGCACATGTAACATTTGCCAGTCAGTCTTCGAACATCAGAAATTTCACAAATGGCGTCCTCCAAGGATCTGTTTTGTCCCCTACACTCTTTAACCTATACATGAATGACATACCCACATCCCACACACCACAGATACACATAGCTTCCTATGCAGACAACATAACACTTACATGTACACACCAAAATGCAAACACAGTCGCACACATCCTCCAACCTTACCTCAACACACTACATGAATGGTTCACCACAAACAGGCTCAAAACTGCCCCAGCCAAAACTACAGTGACCCTTCTCACAAACTGGACAGCAGAATACAGTTACATTCCACACCTCACCATAAGCAACACTCCCATACCACACACACATACACACACACACACACACACAAAATCCTTGGTGTAACATACATCAATGTCACTTAACCCGGGGCGTCCCGATGACGTATGGGTACGTCGCAATGTTTTGTCACGGTGACACCCGACAACATACTCATACGTTTTGCAATTGCAAGATTAGTCATTTGCACATTTTTCAAGTTTCACGGATGATTTTTGGTAGGTGTATGTGGGAGACCTTCCTCTATCTGCTGTCAAGTGAGGATACTGCCTGGCTGCACCTGACCCCCTCTCCCCCCCCACACTCGTCAATTCACCTGTTAGCAGTGACCTGGTCAGTAAACACGTCGCGCCACGGTCTCTCCAATGACGAAATTCACTGTGAAAGTGATTCCTGAGGTGGAAGACAAAGAAATAAAAAGCTAGAGGAAGAAACAAACAGAAGTGATGAGATGGTAATGTTGTAAAGGAAGGTGCCATATGCTGAAGTGTTTGGTGAGTGAACAATGCTTATATTGCTTATATAATTGTATGAAAACCAATATAGTCTTGTACTACACATAAAATCGTACTAAATAAATAAATAAATACGTCATTTAAAGTGCCTTGAATTAGTTAACCCTCCCATAGTTCATTTTCTTTGAAGCCAGGTACCCTGAGAGAATGAAAAGGTAAGGCTGACTGTCACCTGTAGCAACATTTATAAGCTCAGGAGGGTGATTTCTCAATGAGTTTTCAATGTTTCTCACCAAAAGCAGAGGTTTGAGCCAAAAAAAAATTTTCCCAAAATTGGTCAGGATGGGGGGGGCGCTGAGGTGGAAAATCGGTCAGGACGTGACAGGGTAAACAACACATCAGAAACATCAAAGATAAATTAACACCAAGACTCAATGCCTTGAGGTCACTTGCCCATACAATATCTGGACACAACAAAGAAACCACAACCAAAGTATATAAACAACATGTTCAGTGATGAATTATGTGCCCTGCTTGGGCTCCTAACCTCACTAAAACACAGAACAAGGCCTTAAAAATAATCACAGGCTGCACAGCTACTACACCCACAGACCACCTACATCAAGAAACCAAAGTCCTCAAAGTCGAGGATCATCCAGACACGAGAGGCACCCAAATTCTCGCTGCAGCCTCCACAAACCCACAACATCCACTACCATACATGGCAACACATCCACACACACCAAGGAACATCATACCAACACCCAGCACACGATATCATACACAAATACTGTCATCTCTCCCCCCTCGCCTGCCTCAGACCAGCTTCCAGAAGAATATCCATACTCAAATCACTCGCCACTCCATTCAGTCACTTAAAGACAACACGCAGCTGCATGCACAGCCTCCTGATATCCACCCTTCTGAATTCTATCTTCCTCGTGAGGACAGGGTCCACCTGGCCAGGCTGAGATGTGGACATCATCCAACCCTCTTAAGTTATCAGAAGAGGCTGGATGACTGTCACCGACGCCTGTTCAGGATGTAACATAGCACCCTATACTATTAAGGAAATTATGGAAGACTGGATTGCACACAATCACCTATGCCAACAACACAACATACACTCCTTGACAGCTCTGGGAAAGCCCGGTGTCGGCCGTGGCCTTCCTTAGGGACTCGAGGCTGTTCGGCCAGACTGCCTAGGGAACAACTACTACTACCACCTGCATTCCAGTGTACACACTCTGTTGACAACTTCCATCTTTAGCAAACAGAATGACTGATATTACATGGAATGGCACTGTTATTATCTGTCATTCCAGTGTAAATCCTCTCTATTCGCCTCATTCCATTTTTAGGAAACTGAATGACAGAGATCACATGGAATGACACTAATATTGCTGTCATTCCAGTACATTGCCTCTCTCTGCACATCATTCCATCTTTAGCAAACTGATTGACATTTATATCACATGGAATGGTACCGATATTACCTGTAATTCCAGTGCATACCCCCTCTCTACCGTCATTCCATGTTAAGGAGACTGAATGACAATATCACATGGAATGACACGTATTACCTGTCATTCTAGTTTATAATTTCCGTCTGCAGCTCATTCCAAGTATGGGAAACTGAATGAAAACATCAAATTGAATGACACTGATTATTACCTGTCATTCCAATGAATAACCTATCTCTGCACCTCATTCCATCTTTAGCAAACTAAATGACAATGATATAACATGGAATGATGCTGATATTACCTGTCATTAAAGCAAGCAGCCTATCTCTGCACCTCATTACATCTTTAGCAAACTCAAAAACAGTGATATCGCATTGAATGACACTAATATTACCTGTCATTCCAGCAAACAGCCTATCTATGCATGTCATTCCATCTTTGGCAAATTAATGACAGTGATATCACCTGGAATTACACTGATATTACCTGTCATTCTAGTGTATGTCCTCTGTAGACACCTCACTGCATCTTTAGGAAACTTAATGACATTAGTATGACATAGAATGACACTGATTTCACAAGGTTGGCTTATTGCTGAAGTTGTTTCACCACTCTCCAGCCTTTTCAGGATCTCATTCTTAACTTTAAGAGACTAGGCTTCCCACCTCTGCTTCAGTCTGGTGGGTGCCCTTGATGGTCTAGGAGTGCAGGCAGGTTGTCTGCAAACTTTGCACTTGGTGACACAATCATGGTCATCCAATGCAGTGCAACAAAAGGAGGTGGTTGTGAGTGGGTTGCTGCTGTGTGAATGTGCAGGAAGCAAGACCTTAGTACAGTCCTCCCCCCCCCAGAACGCGCCTATATGGGCGGTATAAGTGCTCGCTTACTAGGAATTCACGTACTAGGAATACATAAACTAATGGGAAAATTAACATATGGGTGGCACCCCCCTCTATCAGTGACCTTTTTGACCCGTTTGAGGGAAAATGTCTACGACATAATACAGAACAGTACAGTACGATCTCGCCAATAACGTCTAGTTGGTGCCAGAAAATAATAAGATTAGTTGTTAAATTGTCATGAGTAATACAAAACTCACCTTAAACGAGTTACGAATGCGTATGGTGTGATGATTGTTGTGAAAGGAAGCGAGTGATGAGTGACTGATGGCATGCATTCACTCAGTCGTGATACTGTTTCTGGCATTTTCTTGGAATCTGATTTACAAGTCCAATCATTAGCCACATATTCTGATGGCTGCTCTCTCACCATTTCAACAGACAAGTTGACTCGTGGCAGAAGTGCGACCACGCTTACTGGTTCCGAGACAATTCGCAGTCAGACAATTCCCCGTCAAAACATCGACGATTCCCCATCAGAACGAATTTCCGGTCAATTTTTTTTTAAGCATGATACTCGTATACGTAAAAAAAAAAAATACGCAGAAAATTACTATGTCAACCATATTTTCCAAAAAAAAAAGAAAATGTGCAGATACATGAAAAAATACAGTGGCTGAAAAATCACATACATTGTGCTTATTTCTGACCTCCAAGAATGCCCAGTGACAAGAGGAATAATTGCTAGTGATTCGTTCCAATGTGTAAGTGCACAGACAAAAGCACACCAGGGAAATTACTCCTCTGTGTACCAGCCAATAAGAAAATAAATGAAAGCAGTGCTGGCTGGCTACTCGGAAGTCCGCAGTACTGGAATGCAGTCTTTACTGTTGTGAAAATATTATTTTCTTCACCATATGGGTTCATACACACCTAATTATCTGAAATTCAGTCAAAAAACTGTGCTTAATTTAACTATTAATAGAAAAATAGGATTCAGAGCGAAAACGTGCTAAGGTTAGCGAGTATTTTCTACTTTAGATTGCCAACACGCCTTGACAGACTTCTGTTTTGCACAAATAACGATTTTCAGTGCAAATAAATGTATCTGCATGTTAAGTTAATATTTATAAAAAGTAGAAGTCTGCCAAGGCAAGTTGTTGAGCTAAAGGAGACACACTTCAGCTAACTTTAGCGCCTTTCTGCTCTGAATCCGTATTTTTTATGAAGTGAAATTGAAAAAAAAAATTGACCGGATTTCAGATAATTAGGTGTGTATGAACCTGTATGGCGATAGAATCTATAACACTTTACAATTAAAAGTGCCGATTCGGTGTTGATTCGGTAAATGACCGCCGATTCTGTATTTCATCGCACCTTCTCGAACGTGCGTACTTTACTAACAAGTTCAGTCACTCACTGGACCTGTTCTCTCAGGAAACTGATAATGAAGAGGTCAAATATTAAACATTCATAAGCATAATACCAATATAAACTCATGCAAGTGTTACTGTACGCCATACATCGAACACTTTCCACCTCACGAGGTACAAGCACCGCTCGGGAATGGCATAGCTGTAAGCTACTTCCAGTCGATTTCACCGCACCTAACAGGTACAATCCATTTACACTATGAAGAGTATTCATTCACAACATACCTGAAGGGTATAGTTTGGATCTACGGTGGCCATGTCGGTAAATACCATGACAACTAATATCTCTCTTACTGGTAAAGCTTTGGAGCGTCGTTTGCAGTGTGAAGTCTGACGTCATCGCCAATATGGCAGCAGCTTCCTTCCAGCCGCAAAGAGTTAAAGTTATCATGTCTTGGTCAGTGCAACTGCTAAA
>JAGKTI010000978.1:63770-82498 GCA_018397915.1 Birgus latro | reverse complement strand
TGGCCATGTCGGTAAATATCATGACAACTAATATCACTCTTACTGGTAAAACCTTGGAGCACCGTCTGCAGTGTCAAGCTATATACAGATGATAGGAGAGCTATAAAGGACTTTCAATCCTAACTGGAACCTCTGAGTATGATAGTACCGCGTAAGGAATGTAGGCGGCGTTAGCAGAAAGAGGATGGAATAAAGGCTGAATATAAAAGGGAAGTGGAGGAGCGATTGGGTAAATATACAGTAGGCGCGGAAAGTGTTGACGCCATCTTAAAAAAAGAAAACATTCTTGTGGCTAGCAAGGAGAAACAAATAAATTAACACTCACCACTGAATTTAGTATTTACTGGCATTCCCCTTCACCTTTATTATCTTCTTAAGGTGTCTGGGGAGACTGATGGCGTAGTTTTGCAGAACATACGGACTAAAACTACTCCATAGCTGCTTGACTGCAGCCTCAAGTTTAGGCAAAGATGATGTGTCCATACTACGCAGCTGCCGCTTCATGTGCGCCCATAAATTCTTAATGGGATTGATATCTGGGCTGTTTTTTGTTTTATTTTTTTTTTTTTTTAAAGATTCGCCACACTGGTGTGGCACGGGCTCGGGGTGGAGAGCTCGTCAGAGGGTGGCAGTAAGTAAACAAGGGGGCGTCCTCTGCATGGCGACAGAGGACGCTGGCGTGGGGGGGGGGGCCGAGCCCATCCCCCCATAATAACAAGGGGGCGTCCTCTGCACGGCGACAGAGGACCCTGGGCTGTTTCCGGTGTAGCGTTATAATCTGTCCCCCTACGGTCCGCCCCTACGGCGCATGCGCAGAATTGCCAGATGCCGCCACAAATATGCCATTTGTACTTGGCTCTCTGTAGGGGTAACATGATCGGAGCTTCTCGCCCTTTGTTTACAAACGGCAAATGGTCATTCCGGCTTCTCGTATCATTCGCCTCAATGCTTTTGTCAGGCGTGAGACAGTAGTAAATTTGAATAGAAATTCAGTTTCCCTAAGAGGGCAATTGATCAGTGGAATGCACTACCGAATGAAGTAGTGTGTGGCAAAACAATTCATAATTTCAAGGATATGTATGATAATAATGGTTTAATACACGGGGCAGTACGAACTTGACTCATTCCTGTAAAGATACAATTGGGTAAGACCAATTAGATGAGAACAAAGCTAAAGCAATTCTCACGCCTAAGAGCTTAGATAATTCGTTCCTATATGATTAATTATAACTATGCTTATCCAACCTAACTCATTCATACCTTAGAAATTCAAGTTTTTACTGCTACCCACCTAACCTAATTTAATTTAAAGGCGGAAACTACCCGAGAAAGCTCTGAGACGAATGATACGAGATGCCGGAATGACCATTTGCCGTTTGTAAACAAAAGGCGAGAGGCTCCGATCATGTTACCCCTACAGAGAACCAAGTACAAATGGCATATTTGTGGCGGTATCTGGCAATCCCAGGCATGCGCCGTAGGGGGCGGACAGGGGGACAGATTCTAACGCAACACCGGGCCAATCTCGAATAAAGGGAACCTCACAGTCTGTTAGCCACTGTTTCACTGACTTTGCAACATGTGCAGGGGCAGAATCTTGCATAAATACTCTTGCCTTGGTTTTATCAAGAGTCACTTAAAACATCACATAAGAGCTCCAAATAATTGTTCTGGTTCACTTTTTCATTTGCAGGTAGAATTACCAACTCACCAACACCATAATATGTAAAGCAAGCAGCCCCAAGCCATGAGTGAGGCTGGGTATTTAACAAACTTGGAAGTGTACTTAGGATCCAGGGGGTCACTGCCTGGTTTGCGGTACACTCGTGATGAAGGGGTACCAGTGACAGTAAATGTTGACTCATCACTCCAAAGCACAGTTTTCCATTGCTCCTCACTGCAGGCAAGTTATTTCTTGCAAAAATTTACTCTCTTTCTCTTCTGAAGTGCAGTTAGCAGTGGTTTTTTACGAGCACAAAAACTCCTGTAGCCCAGATCGTTATGCAACAGTTGCTGCACACTTCTGACAGACACATCTGCCAGCAACTGTGGGTTCTTTTCTTTTAAATCCCGTGCTGTTAGCCTTGGATCCTTGCTAACTTGCCTTGAGATCAGCTAACGGGTCCTGAAGGTTGTCTTACGAGGTCTCCCAGGCTTGGGAAGTGGAGTGGGAGAAATGGCCTCCCCACTGTCCTTCAACCGCTTCACCAGTCTCTGCACTGTCCTCAGTCTAACACCATCTGATTTGCAATAAATGGGAGTTTGTGGCCAGCTTTGTATAAAGTAATCACTTCCACACGTTTGTCCTTGCTTGTGGTTACTTTAGGCATGATGAGAATGTGGTAGGTAACCAAATAACTGTTATTTGAGTCAAAACATGCCCTCATGGTGCATCACACACAGAGACAATCCTCCTCCTGTGGCTGCCCAAACATTACTGAGCCTGCTCCTGTGGTGCCAAACCTATCAAGCAGGGTTGCCAGCTCCCGTTGAAAAAGCGTCAGCTCATTTCGCATCACAGGGTAGGGTAGTATTGACCATACTTCACTTAACGCGAAAAAGAATGACGTCGGCAAAAAAGCGTCAATACTTTCCGCGCCTACTGTAGATTGGAGCAGATGGGGGACGTGGAGGGTGTGTGCAAGGTATTCACGAGAAATCTGTGCAGCATGTGAGGTGATGTGTGGGGTGAAGAGAAGACGAAAGGGGGTTCAGGGAACAGCATGGTGGACTGAGGAGGTGAGAGAGGCTGTGGGACAAAAGAAGAAAGCATATAATGAATGGATGAGGAACAGGGGCGACAAAGAAGCTGAAAGATGGACGAGAGAGTTATATGTAGTGAGGAGGAGAGAGGTGAAAAGATTAGTAAGAGAGAGTAAGAAGAGAGTGGATGAGGAATTTGGAAGGAATTTGAGTGCAAAGTGGAGGGAATGTAAGAAAATGTTCTGGAAGGAGGTAAAGAGAGCTAGACAGGGTGCCAACGAAGTCAGTGGGGGTGTGAAAGATAAAAATGGTAGATTACTAGTGGAGAAGGGAGAAAAAGTAAACAGATGGAGAGAACACTTTAATGAACTGTTGAACATAGAGAATGAAAGTAATGCAAGTATAAGTGGCTGGGGAATGGCAGGGAGAAGGAGGGTTGTGAGAAGAGAGGAAGAAATCACCAGGATGGAAGTGGTGGAAGCAATGAAGAAAGTTAAACTGGGGAAAGCCCCAGGAATTGATGGAGTGTGTGGTGAAATGCTGAAGCATGGGGGAGAGATAGTAATAGAATGGATGTGGGTGTGCAGATTGGCTTGGGAGGAGGGTAGAGTCCCGGAGGATTGGAAGTCAGGTATAATTATTCCTCTGTACAAAGGAAAAGGGGAAAAAGCAGTGTGTGGTAATCATAAGGGCATTTGCCTTCTCAGTGTAACAGGAAAAGTATATGGTAGGATGCTTATTGACAGAGTTAGGGAAATTACTGAGGAATTAGTTGGAGAAGAACAAGGAGGTTTTAGGAAGGAAAGAGGTTGTGTAGACCAGATATTCATTCTTAGATCCTTAGTGGAAAAGTTTCTAGAGAAGGGCAAGAAGTTATATGCAGCCTTCATGGATCTGGGGAAAGCATATGACAGGGTGGATAGACAAGGTTTGTGGAAGGTATTAAGAATATATGGAGTGGATGGGAAGTTGTTGAAGGCAGTGAAGAGTATGTATGAGGGTGCTAAAGCTGCAGTGTGTGTGGATGGCAAACTGAGTGAATCTTTCCATTTGAAGGTTGGATTGAAACAAGGATGTGTCATGTCTCCATGGTTGTTCAATCTGTATATGGATGGGGTTATAAAAGAGATACAAGGTCGGGCAGTGGATGTTGGAGCAGCCCTAGTGAGAGAGGGCAGTGTTTGGAAACTCCCTGTACTGTTGTTTGCAGATGATACTGTGTTGTTGAGTGAAGACGAAGGGGAGCTGCAAGGCTTGGTAGATGAGTTTGGGAGAGTGTGTAAGAAACGGAATCTAAAGGTGAAAGTGGGGAAGAGTAAAGTGATGATCTTCGAGAGAAGTGAAGCCAGTGAATGTACAGTGAGATGGGATGGGAAGGATATGGAGAATGTGAGTGAATTTAAGTACTTGGGCAGTGTGATGAGTAAGGATGGAAGTCTGGAGGGTGAAGTGCTCGAAAGGGTGCAGCAGGGAAGGAAGGTTGCTGGTTCGTTGAAAGCAGTGATAAGAAACAGGGAGGTGAGCATGGAAGTGAAAAAGTTGTTACATGACAGTATTGTGATACCAACTCTGACATATGGAAGTGAAGCTTGGACCCTGTTGGAAGGACAGAAGACAAGAGTGAGAGCAGTGGAAATGAGTTATTTGAGAGGAGCATGTGGAGTCACATGGAGAGACAGACTAACAAATGAGGAAGTGAAGGAGCGTTGTGGTGTGGTTGAGGACGTGATGGGAAGCGTTAGGAGAAACACGTTAAGGTGGTTTGGGCATGTGGAGAGGATGGAGAGTGAAAGATTGACGAGGAGAGTGTATGTGAGTGAGGTGGAGGGGGCGAGAGGGAGGGGGAGGCCGAGGATGAGATGGAGGGATGGAGTGGAGAGGTATATGAGAGAGGGGGGTGTGAGTTGGGAGCGTGGTAGTGAAATGGCAGGGGACAGAGTGACATGGAGGCGATTTGTTTGTGGCCACCCCGTTCGGGATTGAGGCGTCTGGCAATAGATAGATAGATAGATAGNATGGAGAATGTGAGTGAATTTAAGTACTTGGGCAGTGTGATGAGTAAGGATGGAAGTCTGGAGGGTGAAGTGCTCGAAAGGGTGCAGCAGGGAAGGAAGGTTGCTGGTTCGTTGAAAGCAGTGATAAGAAACAGGGAGGTGAGCATGGAAGTGAAAAAGTTGTTACATGACAGTATTGTGATACCAACTCTGACATATGGAAGTGAAGCTTGGACCCTGTTGGAAGGACAGAAGTCAAGAGTGAGAGCAGTGGAAATGAGTTATTTGAGAGGAGCATGTGGAGTCACATGGAGAGACAGACTAACAAATGAGGAAGTGAAGGAGCGTTGTGGTGTGGTTGAGGACGTGATGGGAAGCGTTAGGAGAAACACGTTAAGGTGGTTTGGGCATGTGGAGAGGATGGAGAGTGAAAGACTGACAAGGAGAGTGTATGTTAGTGAGGTGGAGGGGGCGAGAGGGAGGAGGAGGAGGCCGAGGATGAGGATGAGATTGAGACAATAGATAGGAGAGAGAAATATACATTTCATTGCATGAGGATGAGAGAAACAATAAATTTACTTCTATTACTGACCAGTGGAGAGGTATATGAGAGAGAGGGGTGTGAGTTGGGAGCGTGGTAGTGAAAAGGCAGGGGACAGAGTGACATGGCTGCGATTTGTTTGTGGCCACCCCGTTCGGGATAAAGGCGTCTGGCAATAGATAGATAGATATATAGTTAGCAGAAAAATTTATCGTCCTCATGTAAACAAAGTACATGTTTTGCGGAACAGACTTTTCGCCAGGACCATACCTCAGCTCTCGCTATTTTAATCTATGTACCTGAAAAAAAATAACTTGTGAAACCGCATCAGATACAAACATTTAAACATTTACGTTTCATTTAGATTATATATAAAAAGAACGGATCAATATAAGGGAACTATGGTTGTATTTTATCAATAAGTGGTGTGAGACGAAGTGGCTTTTTCTGTGTACTGTGCGTGATATTGAAAAAGTAAAAAAAATGGTCGGGCATTGACACTATTGTGTCGAGTGCGATAAACCCAAACGCCCACAATATGTGTATCATCGTTTCCTAACAGAAAAAGATCGGTAAATACTGTTGTGTTCTCTTAACATTTGGTTATTGACTATTATACCCAGAATGACATAACGCAGAGCAGGCCAGCCCTGGCTGTGAGATTTTAGTTCCCTTTTATTTATATGCTTAGGCATGCCTGGTTTGTTTGTGTGTGTGTGTGTTCATGTATACTGTACACCATTCTACATTGCTGCTTAGGCAGTACCAGTGTGTATGGTTTTGCTTTCAGTGAGAATTAATACTATACTCAGTGCTTACTTTAACTATGTGCTATTGTGGTGCATGTTTTTGAAATATACAGTGTATACCTATGTGCCTGCAGTGCCCAGTTAGAATGCCATATCAGACACAAAAGCCAGTCTTTTTATTATAATTATTATACTGTAGTATGCAGATGGTTATCAGAAATCCTATTTATTTACTGGCGATTGCAAGGGTCTGTGTGCTTAATATGCTGTTAACTGCAGTACATTAATAATTATGAATCTGTTATTGTTGGTTTGTTTATTCTTGATATGTATAATGAAATAATTTAGAAATATTTAAAGGAGGAAAAATTATGAGACAATAGATAGGAGAGAAAAATATACATTTCATTGCATGAGGATGAGAGAAACAATAAATTTACTTCTATTACTGACCAGCTACATCATAGAGAAAACGGATGGGCAGTACATCAGGATTTAAAAAAAAGAAAAAAAGTGTAAACACTCCTGTTATTAACAAATAACGAAAAGATGAAGCAGAATGGAAGAAAAAATAAACGAAGTTAAATTGGCAATGAATAAACATCTGAATGAAGGGAACAATAAAAGTCTATACTCCTGTTACTGACAGTAAATGAACTTGGTGAAAACACTGGGGAGGAGGGATGAATTACTCAATAACACCAAGATGAAAGGAATAATAAATATACTCCAGTTTGTTTGTATTAAAGATTTATATTAGTTACCCATAAACTAGGTTATGCGTAACTAAAATTGAGGGCATTGGAGACGGTGACAAAGTTGCCAACACGTATTTTAATCATCTATTTTTCTATTGGCTGCAGCATTCACTTTCCCGTCATCGTTTGTATAGTCATTGGTGAAGTCTGACATCATCGCCAATATGGCGGCTGCTTCCTTCCAGCTGCAAAGAATTAAAGTTATCATGTCTTGGTCAGTGCAACTGCTAAATTAAATTAAAAAACACATATACCGTAAGCTTTTAAGTACAGTACATGGCAGAGTGCACTTGCCATGTTTACCCAGAACCGGCAACACTTGTTATATTCTAGCGTCACCCATAGCTGTTGTTATTAATGACAGCAAATTGTCATTATTGTTGTGACGGCGAACTGACTTGAGCCACGTTTTTGCGACATTTTCAAGTTAGATTACAGTAATTTGATATCCATTTTGACTGATTTTGAGTTTCAAGTGAGTGTCGTGAAAACGGGTCAGCATGATTGTATTGCCTTTACCTCAGAACCATCTTTAACCCCTTAACCGTGGGGTTGACGGAGGCGGTTCTTGCCCATACCGCGGGGTTGACAGAGGCGGTTCTCGCCCGTACAGTAGGGGTAATTTGCGCTCCGACTCACTTTTTTTAAATACTTGCTTAAAATCAGTTATTAGTCCAAGAATATCATAATTACATATGCATATGGCACATACCTTCAGCTTTCTCATGGGATTTTTTTTTTTTTTGCCATCGACAACTACCGTAGGACTTGTGGAGAATTCTGAAGTTGGGTAATGAAGTCTCCAATTTACACTTCCCAACAGCCAGTAATATGAATACCAGTGCCTGATATTATCACTAGAAACACTGTTCAATTATTTCCAAGTATCAATACTCCCACAAAAAGTCACTGCGAAAGCAATTTAAAATACGAGCCTCCCAATCAGGCTAGTTCGCAGCTCGTATTCAGTCATTTCTTATTCATATACATACTCACACTTTGCATTCCTGGTACTTTATTACACTTATATATATATATACTGTCATTTACTGCTTCCCACACGATGTTTAGTGGGGGTAAAGGTCACAGGGCCTTTTACAATGGCCGCAAAAGTGGGGGAAATGGAGAGGCGCGACGGCGACGTGATTCTACCTTCAAGGACAACATTGAACTGAATTAGGTACGTATCTGGGTAGCCAGGGGTTGAAAATGTCAGCTACTAATGTATATGCTATGAAATAAGTTGTAGGAAATCTAGACAATACTTACTAAATTAGGTAGTTACAGGTGAATATAAATATCACTCAGGCTTCTCCCTTACTTTGTTATATATATTTATATCTTGAAAGCCCCGGCGAACTCAAAACAACACAGAATCACCAAAGTGATGCCCCACGGTTTGATCCATTGCCACCGACCATCACGAAAGTGACGACCCACGGTTAAGTGGTTAAACATTCATTCGTGCGCCATATGGCTGCCTTGGGAGATTTTCAGCAAGTGGAGGAATTAAATATTATTCATTTTGTGACCGACCAGACGGGGCTTTTGCTTGAAATTTTGGCGTCAGATGGCAGCGGTACCATTTTTGTTGGACACAAGGTAAAATTGTCAAAATACTCAAGACTCTCACACTGTGGTAGCATTAGGGAAAAACAAGAGTAGAATTGTCGTGGGACCTGCGGCAAGGCTCTTGGTCCAGTCTGCTGAAAAAAGTAACTAGCCATGTCAAATAACCTTGTATGGGACCACTTTTGTCTCAATGGGCTAAAATGAAGGACTTTACTAAAGTTGGTGCTAGATGGCACCACCATAGGTGTCAGCTGACAACAAATTTGGATTCTCCATGTCAAATAAACTTATTTGGAACCACTATTATTATGTCTCAACGAGGGCCATAAACTCAACGTTCTTCCATATCGAGTTTGGCTCGACTTTAGTAGCACTAGGTTTGTTTACAAAATAGAAAGTCAATATCGGTCAAAATACCTCGGAAGGAACATATGACTAATCTTGACTAGTCATGCTCAAAATTCAAAATCGTTTTGACATTTGGTGCTCGCGAAAACGGGTATCAGCATGATAGTCAATATGCGATATCAAGATTAGTCAAAATATCTTGACTTTTAACGTCGTGAAAACATGGCTTTGATGTCGAATTGTCCCCCTTATTTAACAGTTACCAATGTCACATTATTCCAGGCTTTGACAAAGAAATTAACTGTGTCGAATGTTATATTTCTTCCAGAATATAGCAACAGTAATTATGGTCAGGGTTGCTGGTATGCCAGGTGGAGCAGGTGAGTCAGGTGGGGCTGTGGAGGTGGAGGGGGAGGCAGCTGGTGAGTCAGGTGGGGCAGTGGAGGTGGAGGGGACGGCTGTGGGCGAGTCAGGGGAGGTGGTGAGGGGAGGATCCTACATCTCCTCCTCGCTACTGCTCACATTTTCGGCAATTTCCTTCACCTCTTCTTGTTTGTCTGCTTCATTCCTCATCTAGTTAGGGAAATTATTTGTATAATGAGATGAGGAATGAAACAAACAAGAAGAGGTGAAGGAAATTGCCGAAAATGTAAGGAGTAGCGAGGAAGGAGGATCCTCCCCTCACCACCTCCCCTGACTCGCCTGCCACCATCCCGTCCAACTCCACTGGTTTGTAGTATAACAACTTGGCATTTGTGAAATAACAGTTATTCATGTGAATCCAAACTTCATTACAGAAACGGGTGATGAGGGTGGCGTGTAGTGGCGAGGCAGGTTGCGCATTTGGGGTTCACACTGGAAAACACTGGTTTTTCTCTTGGCACCTCATGTCGTTTGGGTGTGACTCACGTACTTTGATTATTAACATATAGAAATAATAAAAAAAATATTTAAAAATAGGTCCTTGCGCACTAGGCGTTTCGTGCACTCGGAGCTCGCTTACTAGAGGGAGGACTGTTTAACGTCACAACTCAAAGGTGACCAGTCTGACTCAAGCTAAGTTAGGCCAATCGACTCCTCGTTTTATGTGACCCACTTGTTAAATTCATCTGGTTGTTCTTCACAGACATGAAAATATGCATAAAAGGTGAGCTTTGGATATTCTGTGGTTGTTACAGATAAGATGAATCTCAGAAGTTGTGAACACAGATAATGCGACCCCTTTATATGTCCTCTTGCTGAAGGGGTAAATTAAAAGCTGTTAAGTCATGAAGAAAGAAATCACCAGCCATAGGTGAAGAATTATACAAATTTGTAAATTTATGGGGAATAATAATGAGAAAAGCCATACAGGTGTACACATGGAAGACACTAACACAGATAGAACAAGTGTCCACACAAACTGTGTTACACATAGTAGAGTTGACATGCTACAAACATAAGCATCAGGCCATCTCAGGTCTGATAAAGTCTCAGCCATGGTATAATGTATTATTTTTCAACACCTCAGGATAAACTTCTGCAAAATTTGTCAAGCTCATTGAGTTTCAGTACCTGTCTCCTTTACTCTAACAACATATAAGAAATTATGCTTGTAATGGTGACTAGTGGTGATTTTGCTAAATTTTCAAGAGCTGAGATAACCAGCTAATATGGGAAAATAATGGCATAAGGCTGGGCAAAGCCCTATAACTTTTTCATCAGAATATCTCGGTTTGAAAAATTACATAAGCTTTGATATTTTTCTTTATGTATCAATTGCACAAACGAGCAACCTACAAGGAACAAAGTATGCATACAGTACAAGAATGACATGGGGTTGGGTTAAGTAATTAAAGCAATTTCATTTTAAGTGAAATGAAAAATTCATTTTGGATAACTTCACATGGAGACAAAACTGAGGCCATATGTGAGCTACATTTATATGAAAATTAAGATCTTGAGAAAGAAAGCATACCAGAAAAGACAAGAGACTTGAGGGAAGTGAGATGATTAAGTCCAATGATTTAAAAGACATGGCAAGGAAATCAGAGTATGAAGAAAACATGCAGGAAGACAGTCACATCCATGAACCAAATTACAGTATATGGTTTGTACAAGTAACAGGGAGAATGTGATAAAATTACTAGGAAGGAAAGAACTGGGAAGCACTCATGATCTTAATGGCAATTGACAGTGTCTTTATATATACATCACATTTTTTTTGTAAATTTACATAAGCCTCACATATCATCTAAAGAAAATATGTTTAGTGTCATGCTGTATGTGTTGGTGCTGCACTGATGGTTTCCAGTCTGTTTCTTACATCTCTATTTATAACGGTAATTCTTTATACATCAAGTGGCAGCTTTCATTACCTAGCTATAGTAACAACAATATAGGCTTTATGAGGTGGTCGCTGCAGTTAGTTTATGTATCAGTGGATAAGGTTATATACAGTAGGCGCGGAAAGTGTTGACGCCATCTTAAAAAAAGAAAACATTCTTGTGGTTAGCAAGGAGAAACAAATAAATTAACACTCACCATTGAATTTAGTATTTACTGGCATTCCCCTTCACCTTTATTATCTTCTTAAGGCATCTGGGGAGACTGATGGCGTAGTTTTGCAGAACAGACGGACTAAAACTGCTCCACAGCTGCTTGACTGCAGCCTCAAGTTTAGGCAAAGATGATGTGTCCATACTACGCAGCTGCCGCTTCATGTGCGCCCATAAATTCTCAATGGGATTGATATCTGGGCTGTTTCCAGGCCAATCTCGAATAAAGGGAACCTCACAGTCTGTTAGCCACTGTTTCACTGACTTTGCAACATGTGCAGGGGCAGAATCTTGCATAAATACTCTTGCCTTGGTTTTATTAAAAGAGTCACTTACAACATCACATAAGAGCTCCAAATAATTGTTCTGGTTCACTTTTTCATTTGCAGGTAGAATTACCAACCTACCAACACCATAATATGTAAAGCAGCCCCAAGCCATGAGTGAGGCTGGGTATTTAACAAACTTGGAAGTGTACTTAGGATCCAGGGGTCACTGCCTGGTTTGCGGTACACTCGTGATGAAGGGGTACCAGTGACAGTAAATGTTGACTCATCACTCCAAAGCACAGTTTTCCATTGCTCCTCACTCCAGGCAAGATATTTCTTACAAAAATTTACTCTCTTTTTCTTCTGAAGTGCAGTTAGCAGTGGTTTTTTACGAGCACAAAAACTCCTGTAGCCCAGATCGTCATGCAACAGCTGCTGCACACTTCTGACAGACACATCTGCCAGCAACTGTAGGTTCTTTTCTTTTAAATCCCATGCTGTTAGCCTTGGATCCTTGCTAACTTGCCTTGAGATCAGCTGATGGGTCCTGAAGGTTGTCTTACGAGGTCTCCCAGGCTTGGGAAGTGGAGTGGGAGGAATGGCCTCCCCACTATCCTTTAACCGCTTCACCAGTCTCTGCACTGTCCTCAGTCTAACACCATCTGATTTGCAATAAATGGGAGTTTGTGGCCAGCTTTGTATAAAGTAATCACTTCCACACGTTTGTCCTTGCTTGTGGTTACTTTAGGCATGATGAGAATGTGGTAGGTAACCAAATAACTGTGTTATTTGAGTCAAAACATGCCCTCGTGGTGCATCACACTCAGAGACAATCCTCCTCCTGTGGCTGCCCAAACATTACTGAGCCTGCTCCTGTGGTGCCAAACCTATCAAGCATGGTTGCCAGCTCCCGTTGAAAAAGCGTCAGCTCATTTCGCATCACAGGGGAGGGTAGTATTGACCCTACTTCACTTAACGCGAAGAAGAATGACGTCGGCAAAAAAAGTCAATACTTTCCGCGCTTACTGTATGCTTTAATAATGAGATGGTATAGTTCCTTTAAATTTGTACAGTTTAGGTCCATAACACTACAGCTTCGTAGTGGCTTATGAGGCTCTATAATCCAATACAGATAAAGCTACCAAAATATACACTGAAAAATGGAGTAACTATTCAACAGTGCAATGTGAGAGTAGAATAATATAAAAGGTGAACTTTTGTCATTTTGTAAATTCACAATAGAAAGCCTACAGAGAAAGAAGGCTTTCAGCTCTACAATATTTCAAAGGATAATGGTGCTATTCTGATACTGAAAGGAATAAATACCTATAGTTCTGTACAGAATAACCTTCCTTTGATTCATTAGCCGAATATCATTTCTGCATCACTACTAAAAATTGAGAGAACAATTACCAGCACTGTAACAATAAATCAATTATTCAAATGCATATTTAGACCATTTATAGAGCTAATAAGGCCTCATAACACAGGTAATAGTCACATATATAGTGCACCTAACAACTGAGCCTGACTGAAGCATCAGCAATTCACAATCTCTGGCCCATCTATAATAATGTGTGTAGTGATCTAAGCAACTTTTCTACTGTAACAGTATAAGCATTTACTATATCACAGGCCACTAAAACAAATAAGACCAAACTGTATGCTGGTCAGGGATTGCTTTTAATTGTTAAGGTTAAATCACAGTTGTCAGCTGCCCACCTCCCTGCAGATGAACAAGAAACTGTAGGTACTGCTTAAATAATTTCAAGACTGATGGCCCAGGGGAATTACCTCTTTAGGGCAGATGTAGGTACTGCTTAAGTGAGATAGATAAATTTTGCATGACCACATATTCTGATCACCAATATCAGTCACCCAGAACACCAACAATTCTATGTATTTGTGTGCAAAAACCAAATACAGTGCATAACAATTTTGGTGATCTCTCATCAATAATGCATAGTTTCCCTGGCCAGTGGTAATGTATTTTGCACAAAACGTTAGTTCCCTCTTACTTGAAGTCTTCACTACAGTATACTGTACTTTCATTCTTTGGTTTATTAAGTAGCCTTAGGAACACTTTGCTTGTGCAGTTCTGCATGACTTGTTTTGGCTTCCATGTATACACAATGTTAAAGACCTTTAAGTGTTCAGAGTGCTCAGATTCAAACGCGTAATAATAATGTCAAAAAATTTGGAATAGCTTGTAGACATATCACAAGCCAAGCACTTACCTCAGTTTTTTTGTTACTGTATTTCCTGATTCTGTACTTTATTGTAGCCATTAAAATAAAATGTTCATGCACTATCCACGTGTGATCAGTACCAAATATTATTCCAGTTGCACGATTATCTCACAGTGGATTATCATTTTTCTTGCACTTTAACAACTAGCTACTTTGTCTTTCAAAATAATGTAGCATTTATAATAAACTCCCTTTAAAACTGTTACTTACACTTTCCCAAACAATGGATACATAGCTATTAGGATTTACTCTTGCTAATACCAAAAGAGGAAAACCAATAGGAGGTAAAGTTTCATGGATTTTGATGTCCTTCATAAATGCTTGGTTTTCTTATTCACACCACCCAACTTACTCTTCCTCATGATAATGCAGTACTTAAGCCATTGAATTAAGTAACATAATTTTCATAGGTATATAAATTATGTAGAAACTAACATTCATCATTTTTATGAAGCTTGAAACACATTACAGTATATCACTTCCCATCCTTTTTTGTGTGCTACAGTTTACTGAACAGGGTCTTCTTTTTCCTTACATTATACGTTAATGTAACCATTCTCCTGTTGCAGATCCCATCATTTTTTTTTCTTAGCTGCTTATACTGTACTTTTCTGATATTTTCTAACAACCATGTCACTGATGCATCTTTATTTCTTCTAATACTGCAGCCACTAAGTCTTTTTTCTCTCTCCTAGATTAATGCTCTTACTTACAGTAATCCTCTCATTCCTTTATCTTTTTGGTAACTATCAGTGTCATTATTTATTCTAATACTTCATTGGCTGTAACTCTAAAACTTTCACACTCTCTTTCTTCATTTAATACTCTGATTAATTTTAATCCTTCTTTAATCATTTTTTTTCTTCTTGGCAAATATCTTTAGCCTCCCTATTCCTCCTCCTGTGCCTTCTCCTGCTCCCCTGGCCTGCCATCACTTGGTGCCCTTGTTCATGTTGTGCCTTTCGCGGTCCGTGTAACCTAGAATACTCTCTATAGCTCGTAGGTGGCCCCGTGCATTGTCCTTGTCTGTCAGAAAGTAGTAGATGGCTGACTTGAGGAACTGCAGTGTCACCTCTGGGTCTAGTTCCCCACTCCTCTTGTTGTTGTTGCTGTGACTGTTGTTCCGACATGTCAACTCCCGGTGGTACAGGGCCTGGAGGTATATTGCAAAAAAATTATTATTTCATTCCAACTGTTTTGGTTTCAAAGGACAGGACCTTACAATTTCTTGTGGAATAGTAAGTGCTGCAATTTTATGGAAATAGTAAAAAATTCATTACTGTATACCACCAATAATAAATTATGCTGAAAGATTGTACAGTATACTCATTAACCCTTATTTAACTACAGTTATTTGTATCTTTTCAATATAAAATATACCATAATAGCTAAGCAGTTCCTATACTGATAAATATAAGCTATATAAAATTGCAAATGAATACATTTCTGTATAGCAAAAACCTATTTGTCTAATGTTAGGAGGTCATGGCAGGACCTAAGGAATATACAGTTTAATCACCATCAAATACCATGCTTGCAGTTAAAGGTTGGTTAGGGGAACTACATCAACTCAAGACAAAAGGGCAGTTTCTGAAATACCACAGTGCTTCAAAGACACCTCTCCCATAATTTCATAAAATCCAGGAGGCTTCACTTAGCAGACAAAGTCAGTGCCAAGACCTTTCTGACCAGAGATAATACTGTATAATCTTACACTCCACACTGCTGCACACTGACTCTATCTACCTATTGCCAGATGCCTTAACCCCTTAACCACGGGGCTGTCGGAGGCGCATCGTGCCCACCCTGCAGGGCAAATCGGTGCTCCGACTGGCTTTTTAAAAATATTTGCCAAAAATCAGTTATTAGTCCTAGAATATAACTAGAAACACTATTCAATGATTTCCAAGTAGTTTGGAATCCATACTCCAAAAAAAAAAAAAAACACTGAAAGCAATATAAAATACGAGCGCGTACGAGCCTCTCACTCGCGCTAATTCGCTGCTCGTATTCTGTAATTTCTTATTCATATACACACTCACACTTTATTATTTCTAGTACTTTATTACACTTATATACATCTACAGTCCTCTACCGCTTCCCACACAATGTTTAGTAGGGGTAGAGGTCACAGGACCTTTTATAATGGGCGCAAAAGCGGCAGAAATGGAGGGGGCGTGACTGCGATGAGCTTCCATGTTGAAGGACGACAGTGAACTGAGATGTACATATCTTGGTAGCCAAGAGTTGAAAATGTCAGCTGCTAACGTATATGCTAAGAAATAAGTCATAGGAAATCTAGACAATACATAATAAATTTGGTTGTTCCAGGTGAATATAAATATCACTCAGGTTTCTCCCTTCCTTTCTTATATACATTTATATTACAAGAATAGCTCATATGGCATATTTCGCGGGGAAAAAAGCAGGGGAAATTAGCAAACGAGTGCAGGTTGGATGTTGCCAAGTGATAATTAGTCAATTCCAGGTGTATGGCACTATCAATTACCTTATTTTTTTTTTCAATATATATTATTTTGTATAAGAATAGGGCATAGGGCTCATTTCAATGGATGAAATCAGTGGAAAAATCCAGGGAAATTTGCGTAGCGCAGAGTGGCTGAGCTGATGACAGGAGAGGGTAATGGAGGGGAGGTAGGGAGGAGAGTCTAGAATGGGGGAAAATGGCTAAATTGTCAACAATGGATGGGAGTACTGATGACATTAGCAGCTCTCACTATTGTTGAACATTGGCAGTGCTGATAGATGATACAAATCACCACCTGAAAGCCCAGGCGAATTCAAAACAACACTGAATCACAAAAGTGACGCCCCACGGTATTGCGGTTAAGGGGTTAATCCTGCAAAGGATGGCCACAAACCAATCGCCTCCATGTTGCCCTGTCCCCCATCATTTCATTGCCCTGCTTTCAGCTCAAACCCCCCTTTCTCATATACCCCTCCACTCCATCCTTCCATCTCATCCTTGGCCTCCCCCTCCCTCTCCCCCCCTCCACCTCACTCACATGCACTCTCCTAGTCAGCCTCTCACTCTCCATCCTCTCCACCTCACCATTTTAATATCCTAGTTTTCTTTAACCTAGTAAAAGTGATGCTGTGTTGAGGATCCCTAGGGCAAAGCTCGAGTCTAGCCTCAGATAAAATAGAGATTACCAAAGTGTCTTCATGAAACTTGTGACTGTGAGGAAGGCCATGGGATATCCTTTTCAAAAGTCTCAGGCTATAGGTAAAATACCGGTATTTCTTCCACCTGCTGTTCTTGCTGAATACCCTTTGAATAACCCCTTTTCTCGGTAATGCATAAAGTTCACATCAGTGACTTGAATAATGGATTCCTCATACCAGGTATTAAAGACCACATGACACTAAATACAAAAGAAAGGATTATCATAAATAGTGTGAATATTATAATGTAATAACTGATTAACATATTTATCACTAGCCTGCCCAGTCCTGACCAATTTTTTTTTACCCAACACATCCTCAAAACCCAACCGATTTTCAACTTTTTTTTGGAGGAGGGCTCAAACCTCCACTTTTGGTGAGAAACATCGAAAATTCATAGAGAAATTGCCCTCCTGAGCTTATAAATGTTGCTACACGTGTCAGTCAGCCTTACCTTTCGTTCTCTCTCAGGGTACGTGGCTTCAAAGAAAACGAACTATGGGAGGGTTAACTAACTCAAGCCACTTTAAATTACATACAGTATTTATTTGTTTGGTATGAATTTATGTGTAGTACATGACTATATTGGTTTTCACACAATAATATAGGCGATATAAGCATTGTCCACTCACCAAAAACACTAGCATATGGCACCTTCCTTTACGACATTACCATCTCATCACTTCTGTTTGTTTCTCTTCTCCTCCACCTCAGGAATCACTTTCACCGTGAATTTCGTCATTGGAGAGACCGTGGGGCAACATATCTTTACTGGCCAGGTTACTCTAACAGGTGATTTATTTATTTATTATTTAATGCAAGCAAGAAGGAACCAAAGGCCACAGGCCTGCATACTGTTCCTTCCAAGAAAAAGCAAAAACAATACAAAAGAGAGCCAAATTCAAGATCCGTTCAATTCGAGATGCCTGGACACACTGCGTCTGAAAGACTGGAGATCATAGAGAGTAGAAAATACAGACAGAGGTAGACAGTTCCAGAGTTGACCAGTTGCATAAATGAAGGACTGGGAGTAACGGTTAACTCTTGCATTAGAGAGTTGGACAGAAAAGGGATGAGAGTTTGTTGCTAGATGGGTACTACATGCCCGTCGTAGAGGTGGAGGGATGCAAGCAGACAGTTCAGAGGAACAGTGACCATTGAAATAGCGATAGAAGAGAGATAAAGATGCAACAGTGCGGCGAAGAGACAAAGGTTGAAGGGAATCAGTAAGAGGAGGAGAGTTAATGAGACGAAAAGCCTCTGACTCCACCCTATTGAGAAGAGCTGCATGTGGGAAGCCTCCCCACACATGAGAGTTGTACTCCATACACGGGCGAATAAAACCCGTGTACAAGGTCAACAACTGTGCAGGGGTAAAGAAAGTTCGGAATCGGCTTAGCACACCTAATCTCTTGGAAGCAGATTTCACAAGAGATGTAATATGTTCTTTCCAAGACAAATCCCGAGAGAATGAAACCCCAAGCATGTTCAAGGATGATGCAGGACATAACTGTTCATTATTAAACATTAGTGGGTAATCCTGAGGAAGATTTTGTCGGGTTGATAAGTGTAAGAACTGAGTTTTTGATGCATTAAAAATAACAAGATTATTTTTACCCCAATCAGAGATACGAGCCAAGTCAGACATTAGGTGTGCCATAGCCTCATCCCTTTTTTGTTGAAGTAACTGCTGAGATGGACGTTGCAGGAACCGAATGGAAAGGTGAAGGGTGGAATCATCAGCATATGAGTGGATAGGGTTAGATGTACAGCTTAGAAGGTCATTGATGAATAAAAGGAAGAGAGTAGGTGATAGGACAGA
>JAGKTI010000978.1:0-59566 GCA_018397915.1 Birgus latro | reverse complement strand
TTATGATCGGAGGAGCCCAACGGAGAGAAAAGATGAACAGTGTAAGCAGAAGGATTAGTTGTTAGGAAAAGGTCAAGTATGTTGGAACTCTCTCCAAGGCGGTCAGGGATACGGGTAGGGTGCTGTACAAGCTGCTCTAGGTCATTAAGGATAGAAAAGATGTAGGCTTGTTCACCAGGTGGATCAGTGAAAGGAGAGGAGAGCCAAAGGTGGTGGTGAACATTGAAATCTCCTAGAATGGAGATTTCAGAGAAAGGAGAAATGGATAGAATGTGTTCCATCGTAGAAGTAAGATAGTCAAAGAATTTTTGATAGTCAGTAGAATTAGGAGATAAGTAAACAGCACAGATATATTTAGTCAGAGAATGACAGGAAAGCCGAAGCCAGAGAGTAGAGAATTCAGAAGAATCAAGTTCAGGAACACGAGAGCAAGATAGATCGTTGCGTACATATACGCAACAGCCACCTTTGGCTTTGAAACGAGAATAGAGAAAGTAGGAGGATACAGAAAAGGGTTTGCTGTCAGTTGCCTCAGACAGCTGAGTCTCAGTGAGAAAGAGAAGGTGAGGTTTAGAGGAGAAGAGGTGGTGCTCGACAGCGTGAAAGTTAGAGGAAAGGCCGCGAATGTTACAGAAATGAAGAAGGAGTGAGTCAGACAGTGGTTCCAGGCAGCTCTTTGAGTCATCACCGGGAGAGGGGCGGATGGTGGGGGCATTTATGGTTCCCCCCCCAGGGGACTCCGAGGCATGATTTTTGTGCACCATTTTTGAGATAATTTTGAAAAGGAAGTGTAGTGTGTAGCGTGTATGTAGTTTGGTGTTGACAGTTAGAGAAACTTGTATTGGAGAGCATGCTGGTCTACTCTCTGTGTAACTGAGACACTGAAAAAGCTCAGCAAAGGAGGATGGTCAGGAACAAGTCCTGAGGGCTGATGAAACGGGAGCACCAGCTCTCCCTGTCATCAGCTTTCCATCCTCCTTGGGAGTACTGCCCTGCTCGACTGGTGCTACAGTCTCCTCACCAAGTAAGGGGGGGGAGGGGGAGGGGGGGTCAGGTGGGGCCAGGCAGTATCCCTGCTTGACAGCAGGTAGAGGAAGGTCTCCCACATATGCCTACCAAAAATCACCCGCGAATCTTCAAAAATGTGCAAACGACGGGCCTTGCAACTGACTGACATACGATGCACGTTGGTGAGTCTGAGTGTGAAAAAAAGTGGTGATGTGCATTGTATGTACGTCGGTGGGACTGGGCGGGCTAGTCTGGCCGAGATTTGATCCCTGGCCCACGCGCTCCGCATGTTCACACATTACCACTGAGCCAAACAGAGGATCCCCCCTTTGCATACAGGCATCACAGGCATTTATAGACCCCTTTACATCCCTCCTTTCTCCTTTTGGTGATTATTTTGGTAAGTTTCAAACACACATGGCAGTGTAGCATTGGAGGCCACCACTTGGGGAGGACCACACTTAACAGCTCATCCCCGGGACGTAAAGACAATGACGCTGCCACCTAACCGAGGACCAATATCAAATTGCCAAACAAGCCTCACCTCACATCCCACTGATGCCACCAATGTAATAACTGAAATGAAACTTAAATTAATCTCTAGTCTGGCCAAGATTCGATCCCTGGCCCACGCGCTCCACATGCATGCACGTTACCATTGGACCAAACAGAGGATCCCCTCCTTTGCCAATGGGCAATGCAGGCATTTATAGACCCCATTATATTAGATAATGTAATGGAAATAGCAAAAGGTGAAGAGGTATATAACTACAAGGTAAAAACATAATAAAACTAAGGTAAAGGCATGTTCAAGAAAGGGAAAGAAAGCCAGGAAAATCAAGAGAAGGTGTGAAATTAAAAGAAAACTAAATATCATGTTGGTGTGCTATCCTAGTCTGCCTTATTGAGCAGATCCAACAACAAGAGGGAAACAACCGCCCATCCAGTGCAGTGAACTGAAGTTCCCATGCCCCTGGCAGTGCCTCACCACAGCAAGGTGCAGGGATTAGTGTGGAGGTTTGGTTCCTGGTGGATGCCGCATCTGCATCTCCAACCAGTTAGCAGGGACACCATAGCAGGCTCCATGTCACCCCATTATTTGGCTATATGGTTACCATCCAGAATTGTAAATGGTTTCCAGAGTTACAGGAAACTATTTGGCTTGTCAATCAGTGTAGCGCCACTTGAAGTGGAAAGATGAGTAATTGACAGAGACAGGAAGGATGGCAGAAAGGGGGACAGACACAGAAACTAAATATCACATAAAAGATCAATGTAAGCTATCTGTCTATTGCCAGAAGCCTTAATCCCATAAACCCCGGGGTTGCCACAAACAAATCGTCTACACATCACACAGTCTCCCGCCATTTCACTGCCCTGCACTCAGCTCACTCCCCCACCCCCTCTCTCATATACCTCTCCACTCCATCCCTCCATCTCATCCTTGGCCTCCCCCTCCCCTCCACCTCACTCACATACACTCTCCTCATTTGTCTTGTGCTCTCCATCCTCTCCATATGGCCAAATCACATCAGTGTATTTCTCCTAACACTTTCTATCACATCTACATCCACACCACAATGTTCCTTCACTTTTCAGTCTGTCCCTCCATGTGACTCCACAGGCTCCTCTCAAATAACTCATTTCCACTGCTCTCACTCTTGAATTGTGTCCTTCCAGCATGGTCCAAGCTTCACTTCCACATGTTAGAGCTGGTATCACAATAATGTCATGCAGCTACTTTTTTGCATCCATGCCACCTTGCTGTTTCTTAGCACTAATTTCAAAGAATCAGCAACCTTTCTTCCTTGTTGTACTCTTTCAAGCACTTCACCCTCTAAACTTCCATCCTTCTTCATCACACTACCCATGTACTTAAATGCACTCACATTTGCCATTTCCTCATCATCCAACATCATTGTATATAAGGGTGTTTTTTAAAAAAATTAATTTTCAAAAACTTGTACAAATACTCCCCTCCCTAGTTCCAGTTTATGTGAAAACACTCACGGCTAAGTTTCACTGAAATTTGGGTATATTTAGGGGTAGCTCAAAAAGTGAAACTTTTTAAAGTACTGTACAGTGAGCTCTCACATAATGCACGAAGGTCCTGCTTTATGAGATTTTCGTGTTATAGGGCCATATGTTTACATTTTAAAGGGTTTCATGGTACCCAAGCCAGCCCCAAGTTCACTTTTTGGGACAGTTTTCTGGGATTTTTCCCAGGACATTTACCTACCCAGTAATGACTTCATTACATACAAACACTGTAGGATTCCTCACCTTGAACTGAAGAGGTTGTGGGCTTTCTGGGGGAAGTGGGAGTCTGAGGCAGGGCAGGGCTCCTACTGGTCCCCAGGTGGCCCCTCAAAAGATCAAAGATAACACACAGCATGTGTGGAGCTAAAGCACAGGGAAAGGGTAGGCTCAAGTGGGGCAGGAATACTCAGTGGACCGTGACGACACCCCATGCAGACACGGGACAGGAATACGATTGAATCTCGCCAATAACGCTTTCGGCAATAACGGTAAGTTAGAATAGATACCCAGTTTCTATAGTAACACTTGGATTCACTTGAATAACGGTTATTTTGCGAATGCCAATTTGTTATACTGTAAATATGACCATAGCAAGATGAGGAATGAAACAAACAAGACGAGATGAAGGAAATTGCTGAAAATGTGAGCAGCAGCAAGGACGAGATGGAAGATCCTCCCCTTATCACCTCCCCTGACTTGCCTGCTGCCATCCCCTCAACCTCCACTCACCCACCTGACTCACTAGCTGCCTCCCCCTCCATTTCCACAGCCCCACCTGATTCACCTGCTCCATCTGCCATACCTGCAACCTCCACCATAATGACTGTTGCTGCATTCTGGAAGAAATATAACATTCGACTGACGGTAAATTTCTTCCTCAAAGCCTGGAATTATACAACATTGCCAACCGTTAAACACACGTGGTCGGCACTCCTGCCATAAGTCAAGTCTGCTGAGACCGCGAGAAAGCGGCCATCAGAATTAATGACCACGTTATGACCAATTTTTTCACATAATGACTGTTTAAACCAAAATTTGTGGCCTCAGGCCACGTAATCCCTATCATTGCAGCGTAGTATGGTTTTTGAAAAACTGGGCAGATGTTTTAACCCACATTATATCTGTCATTTTTGCATTTTTACCATTTCCTGGCCTCAAAAATGCCTTTCATGTTATGAGAGGTTCGCGCACTCAGATCGTGCATAAAGTTAGAGCTGACTGTATCTTGAAAAATTCACTGTTTTTCTAATGTGATGTATCTGTGCACTCTAACAGAAAGGTTTTGTGTTTTTTATTAAAAGATTTTCTGAAACTAACTTGTAGCAATTTATTTTCCCTCATTAAGTACATTCTCTTCTCTTATTTTGTTTTCAGAAAGAGAGCATGGTAACCAGACGTGCATCGATCGGTCTGGTTGATCGGAAAGCCACAGCCGAATATAACTGGGAGCCGGTTACCTTCTGTGGAACAAGTACTAAAAGTGTTGATGTTCCATCATGTGGAAGAGAAAAAGACAATTTCCAATGCTGCAAAAGAAACCATCTTTTACAATGAAGGAAATCTGAAAAGTAGCCAACCAGTACAGCGATCCAATTTTGCAAATTCTTGCCTTGACAGATATTTGGAAGTAGCTTTTCATCTCAGTGAAGTGTCAGTGGGATATCCTTTGTCCTAAATGATGCAGTGATTCCAGTTGCTACCTCTTCTCTGTTCTTGCATCGAGATCTATAGACTGTAGCAGGTGAAATCACAAACTCCCCGAGATTATGACCAAGGCTTTGGGCAGCAGCAGCACCTGCACTTGTTGCCTGGTGCACCAAAAGATTGCCCAGTCCCAGACAGCAGTCAAGTTCTTGTCCCTGACAGCTTTCCGATTCTTGCTTGTTGCTGCATGACAACAGCAGAGAGATATGGCTGGTGTCGAACTGACAAATTCATCATCGTCTGTGGAAGTCATTGACATAGAACTGGATTCTTCCAAAATGAGTCTCTTCCAACCTCCTCCTAGCCTTTAAGTCTTTCTGTTTTTGCTGCAAGCGTCTGAATTGCATTTCCTCTTTCTCTCCTTGACCTTGCCGATTGGAACTTCAATACCAGCCACTGAGGATAAGGCTCTGTCCTCACGCTGACTAATCAGAAATACTTTATCTTCATCTGGAATGTTCATGATCAATGCCATTGAGTGTGCCACGTTGAATACTGTATCTCTTCCAGATCTGCTTTGAAGAGATCCCGCTTCATCTTCTCCTTCTCGCTGTTTCTGCCCTTATTCTTCTTCAACTGTAAATATTCCTCATACAGTTTCTTGAGCTTCTTGATTTGCCAAGCTTCATCAAACTGGGGAAGCTTGGCTATTTTTCAGATTTCCCTCACTGCAGCCTTGGGAGTTGTCTTTTCCTTTTCCACATGATGGAACATAAACACTTTTAGTACTTGTTCCACAAAGGGTAACAGGCTCCCAGTTATATACGGCTGTGGCTTACTGATCAGCCAGACCAATGATGCACTTCTGGTTACCATGCTGTCTCTGTGCAAACAAAATAAAAAAGGAGACTTTAAGTCATTCTTCATCATCATCATCATCTGGACCTCCTTTCCCACCCTAGGGCAAGGTGAGGAGTAGCAACATCCAGACAGCCCATATTTGCTCAATACAATGGGCCATGTTTCCCTTCACTCATCATTCAAGCCCTCGGAATCCTGGCTCTATCTAATACACCAAAAAACTTTCATCACATTCTGTAGTTTCACATAAACATCCAACAGAGTCAATCCGAACACTGTCACACTAAAAAGGGGTGCCAAATCCCTGATCGTACATTTCTCACAACATTCATCCTGCCAGCTCGATCTCTCGTCAGTCCCCAAGTCTCGCCGACTTCCATACCTCTTCCTCACACACTCATCCACCAAATCCCTCCACCTTCTCTGTGGTTTACCTCATGTCCTCCCTCCTTCAATATGCCTTTTTCACCACTCTATTGTTATCCATTCCCTCCATATGACCATACCATCTCAGTACACGCTCTTCGATTCTGGTGTCCACAGACTTCCCCACCCCGCATCTTTCACAAATCACATTATTTTATATCCTATCCACTCTCTGTACTCCACATACATTCCTCAGCAGTCCCATCTCCACTCCTCTCACTCCTGACTCTTCATGCCACATCATAGCCTCACACCCATATGTTAAAGTTGGCACTAACACTCCTTCGTGTAAGCCTCGCACAGCTGCAACACTGTTTCTTATCAAGGCCTTCATAACACCCTCTACTTTCCTTTCTTGTGTCGCTCTACTTTCCAGTTCATTTGCACATTTTCCCTTCTTTTCTATCACTATACCCAGGTATTTGAACTCTCATCAATTCCAGTCTCTTTCCATTCACTGTAACATCACACTAGAAGTCATCTTCTCTTTCGAATATCATCACTTTACTCCTGTCTACATTTACTCTCATGGCACGATGCTCACAGACTTCAGTCAAACTCTGCACTAGTCTACAAAGTTCTTGTACAGTATCTGCAAGCAGCAGTGCATCATCAGCATACAACAAATTTGAGATATTTCATTCATCACCATTCATTACCAATGCCATCCCTCTCTCCATTACTTGTGTTTTTACTCTCTCATCACCCCATCCATATGCAGTATGTACTGAACAACCACGGGGACAGCACACAACCTAGTTGCATGCCCACACTGATCATGAACCATTCACTTTGATGCCCATTTACCCTTACACATGCCTCACTACCATGATAAAAACTCTTGATGGCACCTAGCAGCTTATCATCTACACCATGCATGAGTAAAACCTTCCACAATCCTTCTCCACGTACTTTGTCGTATGCTTTTTCCAGATCCACAAATGCTATAAACACTTTATACTCCTTCTCAAGCCTTCTCCACTATCTGTCTCACTGCAAATATTTGATCCACAAATCCTCTGCCACATCTAAAGCCACCCTGTTCATCACTCACTAGGATTTCTGATATCTCTCTTACATTCTCTATAATAATTCTTCCACATACCTTCCCTACAACACTCAATAAATTTATGCCATGATAATTCTTGCACTCACTTCACTCACCTTTATTTTTGTATGAGGGTACAATCACAGCATTTTTCCACTCTGCTGGTACATTTCACTCATCCATGCCTTCTTAAATATCTCCAGCAAAGCACTTTATTCCACTCTCTCCACTGCACTTAATTATCTCTGCATACATCTCAATGACTCATTGACCCCAGCTGTTTTCCCATATTACGGCCGCTTCAGAGCGTTCTTCACCTGTGCGAGTGTCATGTTTCCTGGCACAGCATTCCTTCTAAGTCTATCAATCTATCTATTGCCAGACACCTTAATCCTGTAAGGAGTGGCCACAAACAAATCGCCTCCATGTCACTCTGTCCCCTGCCATTTCACTGCCTTGCTCCCAGCTCACATCCCCCTCTCTCATATACCTCTCCACTCCATCCCTCCATCTCATCCTTGGTCTCCCCCTCCCTCTCCCCCCCTCCACCTCACTCACATACACTCTCCTTGTCAGTCTCTCACTCTCCATCCTCTCCACATAGCCAAACCACCTTAATGTGGTCTTCCTAACGCTTCCTATCACATCCAGATCCACACCACAATGCTCCTTCACTTCCTCATATGTCAGTCTCTCTCTCCATGTGACTCCACATGCTCCTCTCAAATAACTCATTTCCACTGCTCTCACTCTTGACTCCTGTCCCTCCAACATGGTCCAAGCTTCACTTCCATATGTTAGAGTTGGTATCACAATACTGTCATGTAGCAGCTTTTTCACTTCCATGCTCAGTTCCCTGTTTTTTACCACTGCTTTCAAGGAACCAGCAACCTTTCTTCCCTCCTGCACCCTTTCAAGCACTTCACCCTCTACACTTCCATCCTTACTCATCACACTATCCAAGTACTTAAATGAACTCACATTCTCCATATCCTCCCCATTCAATCTCACTGTACATTCACTGACTTCACTTCTTGAAGACCATCACTTTACTCTTCCCTACATTCACCTTTAGATTCTGTTTCTTACATACTCTCCCAAATTCATCTACCAAGCCTTGCAGCTCCCCTTCGTCTTCACTTAACAACACAGTATCATCTGCAAACAACAGTACAGGGAGTTTCCAAACACTGCTTTCTCTCACTAGGGTCGCTCCAACATCCACTGCCCTGCCTTGTATCTCTTTTATAACCCCATCCATAAACAGACTGAACAACCACGGAGACATGACACATCCTTGTTTCAAGCCAACCCTCAAATGGAACAATTTACTCAGTTCACCATCCACACACACTGCAGCCTTAGCACCCTCATACATACTCTTCACGGCCCTACATTCACCTTTAGATTCTGTTTCTTACATACTCTCCCAAATTCATCTACCAAGCCTTGCAGCTCCCCTTCGTCTTTACTTAACAACACAGTATCGTCTGCAAACAACAGTACAGGGAGTTTCCAAACACTGCCCTCTCTCACTAGGGCCGCTCCAACATCCACTGCCCTACCTTGTATCTCTTTTATAACCCCATCCATAAACAGATTGAACAACCACAGAGACATGACACGTCCTTGTTTCAATCCAACCCTCAAATGGAAAAATTTACTCAGTTCACCATCCACACACACTGCAGCCTTAACACCCTTATACATACTCTTCACGCCCTTCAACAACTTCCCATCTACTCCATATACAGTATTCTTAAAACTTTCCACAATCCTTGTCTATCCACCTTGTCATATGCTTTCTCCAAATTCATGAAGGCTGCATACAACTTCTTTCCCTCCTCTAGAAACTTTTCCATTAAAGATCTAAGAATGAATATCTGATCTACACAACCTCTTCCCTTCGTAAAACCTCCCTGTTCTTCTCCAACTAATTCCTCTGTTATTTCCTTAACTCTGTCAATAAGTATCCTACCATATACTTTCCCTATTACACTAAGAAGGCAAATGCCCCCTATGATTAACACACACTTCTTTTTCCCCTTTTCCTTTGTACAGGGGAATTATACCTGACTTCCAATCCTCCGGGACTCTACCTTCCTCCCAGGCCAATCTGCACACCTTCCACATCCATTCTATTACTACATCTCCCCCATAATTCAACATTTCACCACACACTCCATCAATTCCTGGAGCTTTCCCCATTTTAACTTTCTTCATTGCTTCCACAACATCCATCCTACTGATTTCTTCCTCTCTTCCCACATCTCTCCTTCTCCCAGCCATTCCCCAGCCACTTATACTTGCATTACTTTCATTCTCTATGTTCAACAATTCATTAAAGTGTTCTCTCCATCTGTTTACTTTTTCTCCCTTCTCTACTAGTAATCTACCATTTTTATCTTTCACACCCCAGCTAACTTCTTTGGCACCCTGTCTAACACTCTTTACCTCTTTCCAGAACATTTTCTTACATTCCCTCCACTACCCACTCAGATTCCTTCCAAATTCCTCATCCACTCTCTTCTTACTCTCTCTTACTAATCTTTTCACCTCTCTCCTCCTCTCTAAATACAGCTCTCTTCCATCTCTCAACATCTTCGTTGCCCCTGTTCCTCATGCACTCACTATATGCTTTCTTCTTTTGTGCCACAGCCTCTTTCACCTCTTCAGTCCACCATGTTGTTCCCTGAACCCCCTTTCATCTTCTCTTCACCCCACATACCACCTCACATGCTGCACAGATTTCTTCTGTGAATACCTTGCACACACCTTCCACATCCTCCATCTGTTCCAGTCTATACTTACCCAATTGCTCCTCCACTTCCCTTTTATATTTTGCCTTTTTTCCATCCTCTTGTAACTTTTCTACCCTCCTTGTAAGAACTACTTCCTCCTGTCCTTCCTGTCTTCTCTCTCTCCATTTTGTTTGGACTTTAATTCTGACCACCACCAAGTGGTGGTCCGAAAGTCCACTCCCCCAGCCTCTATATACTCTTGCATCCATTACACACCTTCTCATCCTTTCATCCACACACACATAATCAATCATTGCCTTCCGTTCATTCAGTTCACCATCCATCTTTCTTAACACTCGCCACGTATACCTATGGATCATTTTGTGCCCGAAGAAGGTATAAGGTATCACCAACCCCTTCCTGGCACAAATGTCCACTAAAGCACTGCCATTCTCATCCATCTCTGCAGACACACCCCACTCACCAACCACTCCATCCACTTTCACATTCCCTACTTTTCCATTCATATCTCCAATCAAAAACTTTCTCTCATTCCTTCCAAACTTTTCCAAGCATGCTTCCACGTTTGTCCAAAACTCTTCTCTCATTCTGCTTGCACAATCTTGTGTTGGCACATACACGCACACAATTGCCCACATTTGTAGACAAACTTTCACTTTTACCCACACAATCCTTGACCCAACTGATCCATACTCTCTTATATTCTCCTTCCATCTGTTACTCACAACAATACACACTCCTTCTTTTGCCCTCTCATTCTCACCTACTCCCACACATATACCCCATCCATACTCCCATTCTCTCACACTTTCACCTCTCCATTTAGTTTCTGTTAATCCACATACATCCACTTTCACACCCTCAAGCATCTGTACAATCTCTCTTTCACCTCATCATTTATACCCCTTACATTCCAAGTCGCAATCCTTACCAAGTCCTTTGTACGGTCCAAAGTCGTCATCTTTTGGTCAGTCCTGGTCCGAGACTTCTTGTTCATATTTTTAGTTAGTTGTTTTACAGGGTAGGGCACTAACCCACCACCAACCCTTTTAGTCCTTCTAAGTACATCCCCAAAACCAATTATATTGCTTCGCTCCCTCCATTCCCATTCATCAGGCTTTCAAAATATTCTTTCCATATGATCCTTACTTCATCCCCATGGGTTAATAATCTACCATTTACATCCTTCACACTTTCACATTTCTTTCTGCTGTCACTTCTACATTTCTGCACCTCTTTCCAGAATAACTTCCTATTTTCAGAGTGATTTGCATTCATTTTTCTTCCTAGATCATCATTTACCTCCTTTTTCCTCTTCACTAGTCTCCTTATGTGCTTCTTGCTCTCAATATATTCAGATCTTATTTCAAGTGAATCCCTGTCTTGTAATCACTCTATCCACTTCTTCGTCTTTTCTTCAACTGCTCTCTTAACCTCTTCATCTCACCATGCCGTACCTCTCTTCTTTGTTATTACTCTTGCCACACCACACACCGCTTTAGCATCCTACCTAAGCGATCCCTTTAAGTATTCCATAGGCTGTTCAGATCCATTTCATTCCAATTCACTGATTCCAACTCCTCCCCTACTTTGGTAATGTAATTAACTAGGAAAAATAAGCTGCTACAAGTTATTTTCAGATCTTATACTAAAAAACACAAAATCTTTCTATTAGAGTGCAGAGAAATATCACATTAGAAAGATAGTGAATTTTTCAAGATATTAAAAAAAAGTTTCACTTTTGAGCAACCCCTAAATATACTGTACCCCAATTTCAGTGCTACTTAGCTAGAAGTGTTTTCTCATAAAGTGGAACTAGGGCAAGTTTCACTTTTGAGCGACCCCTAAATATACTGTACTCCAATTTCAGTGCTACTTAGCTAGAAGTGTTTTCTCATAAAGTGGAACTAGGGCAAGGAGAACTTGTTCAAGTTTTCGAAAATTATTATATTTTTAAAATAACCTACTGTATATCCAGTGACCATTTATCTTGAAGACCATAACTTTACTCTTCCCTACATTCACCTTTAAATTCTGTTTCTTGCACACTTTTCCAACCTTTTTCACCATGCCTTACAGTTCCCCTTTGTCTTCACTCAACAATACAGTATCATCTGCTAACAACAGTACAGAGAGTTTCCAAATGTTGCCCTCTCTCATTAAAGCCACTCCAACATCCACTGCCCCACCTTGTATCTCTTTTATAACCCCATCCATATACAGATTGAACAACCATGGAAACATGACACATCCCTGTTTCAATCCAACATTCAAAGTAAAAAATTAACTCAGTTCACTATCCACAAGCACTTCAGATTTAGCCCCCTCAAACATACTCTTCATAGCATTCAACAACTTCCCATTGGCTCCATGTATTTTTAATATTTCCCACAATCCTTGTCTATCATCATCATCATCATCCAATCCTGTGTTGCCCCATGAGGAATGTAGGAGACCAGGGCTGGGCAAGTTGGTCCTGACATCAAGATGAAAGTGACCAGCCTCACTCATCCCTTGAGTGGCATTATGTGAGCAATAACCCCAACCCCCCTTGGATATAAACCTGCACTGGCTCAATTCAACTGGAGTGTCTTAATTATCCACTAAACCACCAGGCACCATAATTTGGTTATATAGTTACCACCCAGCTTAGTAAATGGTTTCCTAGTGTACAGGAAACCATTTGGCTTGTCACTCAGTGTAGAGTCACCCACAGGCAGGAGGAAGAGGAAAGAATGAAAGAAAAAAAGACACAAGAGGGAGTGTACAGTCACCCATAGGCATAAGGAAGAGGAAAGAATGAAGGAAAGAAAGACAGAAAGAAGGAAGGAAGAAAGGAAAAGGCAGTCACCTGAGAGCAGCACTACACTGAGAGAGTGGATGGTAAGCACCCCCCCTACCACCTTGTAATATGCGTTCTCCAAATCCATGAACACCGAATACAACTTCTTTCCCTTCTTTAGAACTTTTCCACTAAAGACCTAAGAATGAATATCTTATCTATGCAACCTCTTCCCTTCCTAAATCCTCCCTATTTTTCACCAACTAATTCCTCTGTTATTTCCCTAACCTACCATACACTTTTCCTATTACACTAAGAAGACAAATGCCCATATGATTACCACACATTTCTTTTTCCTCTTTTCCTTGGTAGAGGGGAATAATTATACCTGACCTCCAATCCTCTGGGACTCTACCTTCCTCCCAGGCCAATCTGCACAGCTTCCATTTCCATTCCACCACTACCTTTCCCCCATGCTTCAGCATTTCAGCACACACTCCATCAATTCCTGGGGTTTTCCCCATTTTGACTTTCTTCAGTGCTTTCACTACTTCCATCCTACCGATTTCTTCCTCTCTTCTCGCCTCCCTCCTTCTCCCAGCCATTCCTCAGCCACTTTTCCTCACATCACTTTCATTTTCTGTGTTTAACACTTCCTTATAGTGTTCTCTACATCTGCTTATGTTTTCTCCCTTCTCCACTAGCAGTCTACCATTTTATCATTTACACCCCCCCAGACTAACTTCTTTATCACCCTATCTTACTCTCTTTACCTCTTTCCAGAACATTTTCTTACATTCCCTCCACTTTACACTCAAATTCCTTCCAAATTCCTCATCCACTCTTCTTACTCTCCCTTACCAGTCTTTCACCTCCCTCTTCCTCTCTACATAAAACTCTCTCTTCCGTCTCTCAACTTCCTCCATGCTCATTTCCCATCCACTCACTATATAAGCTAACACCAAAATTAAACAGTCCATAGAAAAAGTCTGATATCCATGTAAAACATCAGCAAAGACGAGGAGATCGTAAAGACATAACACAGACGGGGAAGACAACACTGAACAGCACTATAAAGCAGAAAATAAAAAGAACATCACAAACTGATAAGAATGTGCCACAACTAGAACAGATCAGAAAAGGATCCTCAGACATTAAATGGCCTTGGTTAAGACAGGTTATGGCCAGTCCTCAGACATGCCATTGCCATCTCTTAACAGCAGGTACAGTTGTAATGACTGGACTGAAACTTAACAAATTAATCACACTGTCCTGGCAGAGATTTGATCTTGAGCCCCCGCGCTTCTTAAGTGCGCACGTTACCACTGAGCCAAGGAGAGGATCCCCACTTCGCCTCTCAGCAATGTGGGCTTTTATAGACCCCATTACACAATCATGAGTTACAAGGAGTAACAAAGGGCTTAACTGTAAGAAGTTTTACACTGGTAATGAACAGCCAGCAGAATGGCCAGCACTGAATTAGAATTCCAGGAAGGCAGGGAGGACGGCAGATACTGGGAAAGAGGGAAAAAGTATGCACAGCAGCTTTATGGTAGCATGAGCCAAGACATCTTATTCTCAGTGCAAGGAATGCTGACTTGACTATGCACCCAACAGAACTCCACAGACTTACACTCTACTGGTAGCTACAACAGACCCTTTATGATGTGGAGGCCAATAGAGTGAGACTGTGAAGCCAACTGCAACAGAAGAAAGGCATTGAGAGAGTCAGAAAATAAAATTAATGACACTGATAGCCTGTGGGTGATTCTACACTGAGTGACAAGCCAAATGTTTTCCTGTACACCAGGAAACTATTTCCTATGCTGGGTGGTAACCATATAACCAAATTTTGGCACCTGGTGGTTTAGTGGGTAATTAAGGCACTCCAGTCGGATTGAGCCAGTGCAGGTTTATATCCAAGAAGTGGTCGGAGTTTATTGCTCACGTAATGCCACTCAAGGGATGAGTGAGGCAGGTCACTCTCATCTTAAATGTCAGGACCAACTTGCCTAGCCCTGGGCTCCTATGCTCCTCATGGGGCAATGTAGGATTGGATGATGGATGGATGAATGGATGGATGGATAAAAAGAGTTTAACCAGCTAAGTACCATAAAGAGTTCACCAGTCAAAACAGAAGCCATTAAAACTAAGTTGAATTTGAAAGGGCTGCCAAGAAAGGAGACTGCAAACCCAGTACCCTCAGATGTCTTAGAACCACCAGTATAAACCTGGACAGTGGAAGAATGTGCATGTCAGTGAGTACAAAAGGACAAGCAGAGAACAACTGTAGAAGCTAGGGACTTCATACAAGGCAATATGGATTAACAAACTGATACATGGTAAAAGCCAGGCTGGAAACAAAACAATGTCCTTAACTTTATGCAAGAAGAAAGTAAGAAAAGACAGAACATCAAGAGAATGAGGAGGACTCAGAGTGAGAGTGAGAGGAAAAGTCATCTGCAACAGAGGGAGGCAAGAGGAAGCATTATACTGTACCTCCAACCTTTGTTTACAGGGTGGTCCAGAAAAAACACACTTTTTAAAAACTTCTATTCCCTAGAAAAATTAACAGTTTCTTTTCTTTTTCAATTGGAGCATAGAGTGATACTACAAGTTTAATCTGACATCAAGACAGACACTGAGAAACACTTTTCAGTTCAGCAGTGGACTAAAATCGTCACTGATGAGAAGCATGTCCAAGAGCCCAGGATTGTTCTTCATCTGTTTGCTGATACTATGGCAAAATTCATAGCATTTGTTCTTGTTGGCCTGGCTTTGAGCCTGAAGAACCAGCACTTTGTATGGAAACAGTTTCATAATACTATGAATGATTCTCATCAAAGAACTGGAAATCCCCACTTCCTGTGACAGCCGTCTGGTGGACTTCCATGGTGACCGTTCCAGATGAGTCCTAACGTCCTGAACATGCAATGGTGTTCTGGCAGTTAAATGTGCACAACTGTGGGTCTTGTTGTTGTTAGCCACACTACCAATGTTTCTGAACTTCTGTATCAGGCTTTTGACAGTGTTGCGATGTGGGATTTTCCTCCCTGGAAATTCACAGTGAAATTGTCTCTGGATTTGAGCAGCTGATTTTGTTGCAAAGTAGAGTTCAAAGATTTTGGTCTGCTGCTGAACTGAAAACTGTTTCTCAGCATCCACCTTGCTGTCAAATTAAACTGGTAGCATCACTCTATGCTCCACCTGAAAAAGAAAAAACTTAATTTTTCCGGCAAATACAAGCTTTTATAAAGTGTTATTTTTTTTCAAGACCACCCTGTATTCAAACTTTTTGTGCTATAACTACTCATTTTTGTAGTCATTTATTCAGTATCTCACTAGAAGTATTAAAAATTCATAGCTGATGACCAAGGTACAACTCTGTATTCCCAGCAATCTAACCTTACCTCAAATACCTGAACATTTTAAAATATCACAACTACAAAACTTATCAGAATTTAACATTTTATCATAGAGCCACTGTGACTCACAAGTACCTAAGAAATTTGTTCCCCAAGGAAAACACGCTTTGCCGAAACCCCGTATATGAATACAGTTTGGATGCTGGAATATAGCAACAGATAGTCAGTGCTGTCCATGTGGTATCAACATTGCTGGACTCCTGGGTTGGATGTCTGAGTACTTTATGTCTGTATTGGTTTAAGTTAGTATTATAACCTGAGCAATGTCTTGCCAAAGTTCCTTCCTTGGGTGGTCAATATGTATATGCTGGTTGGAATGTTGTCCAGGTTGGGGTTTCTTTATCTCATTACGAGAGGTTGCTGGGTAATTTGTTTCCAGATGTGCTTTATGGTATTTAGCAACTGCCCTTGCTGGGCTAAATGCTCCCTTACAGCAGACACTGCCTTGCCACAACAAGGTGTGGAGGGGAGTCGACATTTGGTTCCAGGATGGATGTTGCATTTGCATCTCTCCACCCAACTGCACTATAGGAGGCTTCAAGCCAGCCATTATATGGTTTTATAGTTACTATCCAGCCTTGTAAATGGCTTCCTGGGTGATATGAAACCATCATGCTTGTCACTCAGTGTAGAGTCACCTAAAGTAGAAGAAGTGTAATAAAAGGTGACAAGATGGATGCAAAGAAATATGAAGAAAGGAGGGCAGACACAGAAATAAAGAATAATGGAGAGGAAGTTAGAAGTAGGCAATATTACATCAAGTGCATGGATGATAGGCACCCCGCCCCAAACTAATCCACCCCAATCCTTACCTCCATCACAACCCTCTCCTACCCCTTCCCCTCCACCCTCACCACCGCCTCCTCTCCGTGCTGCAGCACCCAACACACACCACACACATAACATAAACATTCTGCAATTAAACATAGAAGGCATAAACACAAAAAAACAAGAACTCACACAATTAATCAAACAACACAACATACACATTGCCATCTTACAAGAAACAATACTACACACAACACAAAAAACACCTACATTTCATAATTTCACCACCATCAGACTAGACCGGGCCGACGGCGGCGGGGGTGGACTCATCACCCTGGTACACAAATCCGTCAACTTTTCAGACACCAGTGCACACACAAAGTCATTTCTCCCCCCACATGACACTACAACAGAAACACAATCAATTAAAATACGCACTGGTAACAAATCTCGCACAACAATTGCCAATATACAGTAGGCGCGGAAAGTGTTGACGCCATCTTAAAAAAAGAAAACATTCTTGTGGTTAGCAAGGAGAAACAAATAAATTAACACTCACCATTGAATTTAGTATTTACTGGCATTCCCCTTCACCTTTATTATCTTCTTAAGGCGTCTGGGGAGACTGATGGCGTAGTTTTGCAGAAGAGACGGACTAAAACTGCTCCATAGCTGCAGCCTCAAGTTTAGGCAAAGATGATGTGTCCATACTACGCAGCTGCCGCTTCATGTGCACCCATAAATACTCAATGGGATTAATATCTGGGCTGTTTCCGGGCCAATCTCGAATAAAGGGAACCTCACAGTCTGTTAGCCACTGTTTCACTGACTTTGCAACATGTGCAGGGGCAGAATCTTGCCTTGGTTTTATCAAGAGTCACTTAAAACATCACATAAGAGCTCCAAATAATTGTTCTGGTTCACTTTTTCATTTGCAGGTTGAATTACCAACCTACCAACACCATAATATGTAAAGCAGCCCCAAGCCATGAGTGAGGCTTGGTATTTAACAAACTTGGAAGTGTACTTAGGATCCAGGGGGTCACTGCCTGGTTTGCGGTACACTTGTGATGAAGGGGTACCAGTGACAGTAAATGTTCACTCATCACTCCAAAGCACAGTTTTCCATTGTTCCTCACTCCAGGCAAGATATTTCTTACAAAAATTTACTCTCTTTTTCTTCTGAAGTGCAGTGAGCAGTGGTTTGTTACGAGCACAAAAACTCCTGTAGCCCAGATCGTCATGCAACAGCTGCTGCACACTTCTGACAGACACATCTGCCACCAGCAACTGTGAGTTCTTTTCTTTTAAATCCCGTGCTGTTAGCCTTGGAACCTTGCTAACTTGCCTTGAGATCAGCTGACGGGTCCTGAAGGTTGTCTTACGAGGTCTCTCAGGCTTGGGAAGTGGAGTGGGAGGAATGGCCTCCCCACTGTCCTTGAACTGCTTCACCAGTCTCTGCACTGTCCTCAGTTTAACACCATCTCATTTGCAATAAATGGGAGTTTGTGGCCAGCTTTGTATAAAGTAATCACTTCCACACGTTTGTCCTTGCTTGTGGTTACTTTAGGCATGATGAGAATGTGGTTATTTGAGTCAAAACATGCCCTCGTGGTGCATCACACACAGAGACAATCCTCCTCCTGTGGCTGCCCAAACATTACTGAGCCTGCTCCTGTGGTGCCAAACCTATCAAGCAGGGTTGCCAGCTCCCGTTGAAAAAGCGTCAGCTCATTTCGCATCACAGGGGAGGGTAGTATTGACCCTACTTCACTTAACGCGAAAAAGAATGACGTCGGCAAAAAAAGTCAATACTTTCTGCGCCTACTGTATACATTCCCCCCAGTCATCCCCCACAGTACCACACAATTACTCTCCACAAATACACTGCATCACTACCATACCCAACATCATCCTGGGTGGTGATTTCAGTGCCAGGACGTCAGCCTGGTATGTCAACAACCCTGACACAGACAGAGGGCTGGCAATACAAACCCAGACAGATCATCTTTTCATACTGAATAATCCCAATCAGCATACCCATATTGCACACCAAGCCCTCTTCCTCCCATCATCCCCGGACATCACCTTCTGCTCCCCAAACCTCGCCCCCACAACATCCTGGAGAGTGGTCAGAACCCTTGGCTGTGACCACCTACCGATCATCATCACTACCAAAACCAGAATCACCCCAGCTGGCCACAGACACACATACACTAATTATAAGAGAGCCAACTGGGAGCCATTCACAGTTGACAGAACAACACTTTGAAACATTAAACAGTACATCCATCACAAACATCAACACTGCTGTGCACACATTCAGTACAATTATACAAAATGCAGACAAAAGACACATCCCAACAGGCAACAGAAAAAGACACAACCTCAACTTCACACCAGAAATTCAAGGCCTCATTAGACAACGGGACACACTACGACACTCCCAAACACCCCATACACATGACATCGTACAACAAATACAAGAACTCAACACTCAAATAAGCAATAAAATATCAGAAGAGCAAACACTAAATTGGAAAGATTATCTCCAAACACTTTATCACAAAACAAACACCAGCAAACTCTACAAAACACTAAACAGCATCATACTCTCCAACAGCAACACTACACAATCACATGCTGCCATCACAACAACAGACACCATATCTTCAAACAAACAACAAGCAAACATTCTCATCAATCACTTTTCACATGTCGGCCATCTAAACCCCCATCGTGATGACTGATGCATCATCCGACGTAAGAGACAGTTCCCCACAGACCCAGACTTCCCACCTTTCACTTCCAATCAGACGAACCACGTCATCAGCAACCTCAAGCACTCATCTGCCTGTGGACCAGACAACATAAGCAACATACACCTTAAACACCTTGGACCACAAGGCATACAAGCACTCACCAACATATCAAACTACAGCTACTCATTTTTTTTTTTTTTTCATGCAAGGAAGAAGGAACCAAAGGCCATGAGCCTGTAAACTGTTCCTCCCAAAAATAAACAAAAACAATACAAAAGAGCATGGTGGACTGAAGAGGTGAGAGAGGCTGTGGCACAAAAGAAGAAAGCATATAATGAGTGGATGAGGAACAGGGGCGACGAAGAAGCTGAGAGACGGACGAGAGAGTTATATGTTGTGAGGAGGAGAGAGGTGAAAAGATTAATAAGAGAGAGTAAGAAGAGAGTGGATGAGGAATTTGGAAGGAATCTGAGTGGGTAGTGGAGGGAATGTAAGAAAATGTTCTGGAAGGAGGTAATGAGAGCTAGACAGGGTGCCAACGAAGTCAGTGGGGGTGTGAAAGATAAAAATGGTAGATTACTAGTGGAGAAGGGAGAAAAAGTAAACAGATGGAAAGAACACTTTAATGAACTGTTGAACATAGAGAATGAAAGTAATGCAAGTATAAGTGGCTGGGGAATAGCAAGGAGAAGGAGGGTTGTGAGAAGAGAGGAAGAAATCACCAGGATGGAAGTGGTGGAAGCAATGAAGAAAGTTAAAATGGGGAAAGCCCCAGGAATTGATGGAGTGTGTGGTGAAATGCTGAAGCATGGGGGAGAGATAGTAATAGAATGGACATACAAGGTGTGCAGATTGGCTTGGGAGGAGGGTAGAGTCCCTGAGGATTGGAAGTCAGGTATAATTATTCCTCTGTACAAAGGAAAAGGGGAAAAAGCAGTGTGTGGTAATCATAGGGGCATTTGCCTTCTCAGTGTAATAGGAAAAGTATATGGTAGGTTACTTATTGACAGAGTTAGGGAAATTACTGAGGAATTAGTTGGAGAAGAACAAGGAGGTTTTAGGAAGGGAAGAGATTGTGTAGACCAGATATTCATTCTTAGATCCTTAGTGGAAAAGTTTCTAGAGAAGGGCAAGAAGTTATATGCAGCCTTCATGGATCTGGAGAAAGCATATGACAGGGTGGATAGACAAGGTTTGTGGAAGGTATTAAGAATATATGGAGTGGATGGGAAGTTGTTGAAGGTAGTGAAGAGTATGTATGAGGGTGCTAAGGCTGCAGTGTGTGTGGATGGCAAACTGAGTGAATCTTTCCATTTGAAGGTTGGATTGAAACAAGGATGTGTCATATCTCCATGGTTGTTCAATCTGTACATGGATGGGGTTATAAAAGAGATACAAGGTCGGGCAGTGGATGTTGAAGCGGCCCTAGTGAGAGAGGGCAGTGTTTGAAAACTTCCTGTACTGTTGTTTGCAGATGATACTGTGTTGTTGAGCGAAGACGAAGGGGAGCTGCAAGGCTTGGTAGATGAGTTTGGGAGAGTGTGTAAGAAACAGAATCTAAAGGTGAATATAGGGAAGAGTAAAGTGATGGTCTTTGAGAGAAGTGAAGCCAGTGAATGTACAGTGAGATTGGATGGGAAGGATATGGAAAATGTGAGTGAATTTAAGTACTTGGGCAGTGTGATGAATAAGGATGGAAGTCTGGAGGGTGAAGTGCTCGAAAGGGTGCAGCAGGGAAGGAAGGTTGCAGGTTCGTTGAAAGCAGTAATAAGAAACAGGGAGGTGAGCATGGAAGTGAAAAAGTTGTTACATGACAGTACTGTGATACCAACTCTAACATATGGAAGTGAAGCTTGGACCCTGTTGGAAGGACAGAAGGCAAGAGTGAAAGCAGTGGAAATGAGTTATTTGAGAGGAGCATGTGGAGTCACATGGAGAGACAGACTAACAAATGAGGAAGTGAAGGAGCATAGTGGTGTGGTTGAGGATGTGATGGGAAGCGTTAGGAGAAAAAACACGTTAAGGTGGTTTGGGCATGTGGAGAGGATGGAGAGTGAAAGACTGATGAGGAGGGTGTATGTGAGTGAGGTGGAGGGGGCGAGAGGGAGGGGGCGAGAGGGAGGGGGAGGCCGAGGATGAGATGGAGGGATGGAGTGGAGAGGTATATGAGAGAGAGGTGTATGAGTTGGAGTGGAGAGGTTTATGAGAGAGGGGTGTGTGAGTTGGGAGCGTGGTAGTGAAATGGCAAGGGACAGAGTGACATGGAGGCGGTTTGTTTGTGGCCACCCCGTGTGGGATTGAGGCGTCTGGCAATAGATAGATAGAATACAAAAGAGAGCCAAATTCAAGATCCGTTCATTTCGAGATGCCTGGACACACTGCGTTTGAAAGACTGGAGATCATAGGAAGCAGGAAATACAGACAGAGGGAGACAGTTCCAGAGTTGACCAGTTGCATAAATGAAGGACTGGGAGTAACGGTTAACTCTTGCATTAGAGAGTTGGACAGAAAAGGGATGAGAGGTTGTTGCTAGACGGGTACTACATGCCCGTCGTAGAGGTGGAGGGATACAAGCAGACAGTTCAGAGGAACAGTGGCCATTGAAGTAGCGATAGAAAAGAGATAAAGATGCAACAGCGTGGCGAAGAGACAGAGGTTGAAGGGAGCTAGTAAGAGGAGGAGAGTTAATGAGACGAAAAGCCTTTGACTCCACCCTATTGAGAAAAGCTGCATGTGGGGAGCCTCCCCCCACATGAGAAAGCTATACTCCAAACAGGGGCGAATAAAACCCGCGTATAAAGTCAACATCTGTGCAAGGGTAAAGAAGGTTCGGAGTCGGCTTAGCACACCTAATCTCTTAGAAGCAGATTTCATAAGAGATGTAATATGTTCTTTCCAAGATAAATCCCAAGTGAATGAAACCCCAAGCATATTCAAGGATGATGTAGGAACGAGCTGGACATTATTAAATATCAGCGGGTACTACAGTGGGAGGTTTTGACGGGTTGATAGGTGTAAGAACTGAGTCTTTGATGCATTAAAAATAACAAGATTATTTTTACCCCAGTCAGAGATATGAGCCAAGTCAAACATTAGGTATGCCATAGCCTCATCCCTTGTTTGTAGAAGTAAATGCTGAGATGGGTGTTGCAGGAATCAAATGGAAAGGTGAAGGGTGGAATCATCAGCGTACGAGTGGATAGGGTTAGATGTACAGCTTCGAAGGTCATTGATGAATAAAAGGAAGAGAGTTGGTGATAGGACAGAGCCCTGACGAACACCACTATTGATAGATCTAGGAGAAGAACAGTGGCTGTCTATAACAGCAGCTATAGAACGACCAGAAAGGAAGCTAGAGGTGAAGGCAGAGATAGAAGGATAGAAACCGTAAGAGGGCAGTTTAGAAATTTTATGCCAGACTCGATCGAAAGCCTTTGAGATGTCAAGCGCAATGACAAAAGCTTTTGCCAAAGTCCCGAAAGGAGGATGACCAGGAGTCTGAAAGGTAGGTGAGAAGATCACCAGTGGAGCGTCCCTGACGGAACCCATACTGACAATCGGAAAAAAGGTTGTGATAGGAAAGATGCTTTAAAATTCTTCTGTTAAGAATAGACTCGAACACTTTTGAAACACAGGATGTTAAAGCAATTGGACGATAGTTAGAGGACTGGGAATGGTCACCCTTCTTTGGGACTGGCTGAATGAGAGCAAACTTCCAGCAAGAAGGAAAGGTACAAGTTGATAGACAAAGGCGAAAGAGTTCACCTAGGCAGGGTGTAAGCACAGAAGCACAGTTCTTGAGGGCAACAGGAGGGACCCCATCAGGACCATATGCCTTGTTAGTATTGAGGCCAGTGATGGCTGAAAATACATCACCTGAAGAAATCTTAATGTCAGCCATGAGGAAGTCAGAGGGGGGAAGTGACGGAGGAACAGCACCGGAATCGTCTAAGGTGGAATTGGAGGAGAAAGTCTGAGCGAAGAGATCGGCTTTATCAGTAGAAGAAATAGCTACAAAGCCATCAGAGTAGAAAAGAGGAGGGAAGGATGATGAGGTAAAGTTGTTAGAAAGGTTTTTGGCAAGGTGCCAGAAGAAGCGTGAAGAATTTGAATTGGAGAGTTGGGAACATTTTAGTGTGGATGAAATTATTTTTAGCAGAGCGAAGAACAGACTTAGCACAATTCCGGGCAGAAAAATAAGAAAGATGTGATTCAGGGGTGGGTTGGCTCCGGTAGCTTTTCTAGGCCCTCTCCTTGTTGCGGACAGCATTAGAACAAGTGTGATTAAACCAAGGCTTTCTTGCATTAGACAAAGGATATGAGAAAGGAATGTATGCTTCCATGCCCGAAAGAATAACCTCCGTAATGCGTAAGGCACACACAGATGGTTCCCGGCCATGGAAGCAATAATCATTCCAGGGAAAATCAAAGAAATACTGCCTGAGGGCCTCCCAATCCGCAGCTCCAAAGTGCCACAGACGACGTTTCTTTGGAGGGTCCCCAGGCTGCACCGGAACAATAGGACAGATTAAGATAATGAGGTTGTGATCGGAGGAGCCCAATGGAGAGAAAAGATTAACAATGTAAGCAGAAGGATTAGTTGTAAGGAATAGGTCAAGTAAGTTGGAGCTCTCTCCAAGGCGATCAGGGATATGGGTAGGGTGCTGTACAAGCTGCTCTAGGTCATTAAGGATAGAAAAGGTGTAGGCTTGTTCACCAGGTGGATCAGTGTAAGGAGGGGAGAGCCAAAGGTGGTGGTGAACATTGAAATCTCCAAGAATGGAGATTTCAGAGAAAGGAGAAATGGACAGAATGTGTTCCATCGTGGAAGTAAGATAGTCGAAGAATTTTTGATAGTCAGTAGAATTAGGCGATAAGCAAACAGTGCAGATATATTTATTCAGAGAACGACAGGAGAGCCGAAGCCAAAGAGTAGAGAATTCAGAAGAATCAAGTTCAGGAACACGAGAGCATCTGGAAGCATGGCATTATCATCACTATCCCTAAACCCAACAAAGACCCCACGTTACCTTCCTCATACTGACCCATCACACTCCTCTGCACCCCCTCCAAAGTCACTGAATGACTGGTACTACAACTAATAACACCTCACACGCCCCTAGCCTCATCACAACATGGTTTTAGGCCACTACACTCCACAAACACTCTCCTTACAGACCTTACACAGAGAATTTTTGATGGCAGGAATTTAGCTAGGCCACCTCATAGAACACTTCTTATCACACTAGACATTAGTAAAGCTTTTGATGCCATCCCCCGCCACAAGCTCACAAACAGAATATTCAACACAAACATGCACAATAACACAAAAAGATGGCTGGCACACTACTTAGCAGGCAGATGTGCACATGTAACTTTTGCTGGTCAGTCTTTGAACATCAGGGATCTGTTTTGTCCCCTACACTCTTTAACCTATACATGCATGACATACCCACACCCCATACACCACAGATAGACATAGCTTCCTATGCAGATGATATAACACTTACATGTACACACCAAAATGCAAACACAGCCACACACATCCTCCAACCTTACCTCAACACACTACATGAATGGTCCACTACAAACAAGCTCAAAATAGCCCCAGCCAAATCTACAGTGACCCTTCTCACAAACTGGACAGCAGAACACAGTCACATCCCACACCTCACCATAAACAACACTCCCCTACCACACACACACACACACAAAATCCTTGGTGTAGTATACAATACATCAATGTCATTTAAACAACACATCACAAACATCAAAAATAAACTAACACCTAGACTCGATGCCTTGAGGTCACTTGCCCATACAACATCTGGACAACAAAGAAACCACCACCACAGTATACTAACAATATATATGTTCAGTGATGAATTATGCAAGACCTGCTTGGGCTCCTAACCTCACTAAAACACTAACACTCTTCAGACCATACAAAACAAGGCCCTAAAAATAATCACAGGCTGCACAGCTACTACACTTACAGACCACCTACACCAAGAAACCAAAATCCTCAAAGTCAAGGATCATTTAAACATAAGAGGCACCCAAATTCTCGCTGCAACCTCCATAAACCCACAACACCCGCTACACTACATGGCAGCACATCCACACACACCAAGGAACATCAAAACAACACCCAAGGAGAGGTCTACAAGGATGCAGTAATGCAAGCTGAAGTAATGAACAAATGTTTCCAGTCGGTTTTCACTAAGGAAAGGGAGTTTGTGGAAGGAGAGGGAATGATTAGAAATGTAGTGATAAAAGATATAAAAGTGGAAGTGCAGGAAGTGTATAAATTACTGGGAGCTCAAGATGTAAGGAAGGCCCCAGGACCGGATGGAATCTCTAATTGGGTACTGAAGGAATGCAGAGAACAACTGGCGGATAAGATTCACAATTTAATTGTGTGCTCCTTGGAAGAGGGGAAAGTGCCTCGGGAATGGAAGAGGGCAAATGTGGTGCCAATCTATAAGGGAGGAAACAAGGAAGAACCCCTGAATTATAGACCAGTGTCCCTAACCAGTATGGTTGCGAAATTGTGTGAGAGAATCCTGAAAGATAGATGGATAAAATATCTGGAAGAGATGAATATTTTGACTGAAAGTCAGTTTGGATTCAGAAGTGGAATGTCATGTGTCTCCAACTTGTTGAGCTTCTACTCAAGGGCGATTGACGTGCTACAGGAGAGAGACGGTTGGGTGGATTGTGTGTACTTAGATCTGGAGAAGGCCTTCGACAAAGTACCCCACAAGAGACTATTATGGAAATTAGAGCATATAGGAGGACTTAAGGGAAGCCTCCTGGAATGGATGAGAGACTTTTTGAGTGACAGACAAATGAGGACAGTAATAAAGGACAGGACATCTGGATGGAGGGAAGTAACAAGTGGTGTCCCACAGGGCTCGGTGTTGGCACCAGTAATGTTCTTGATTTATGTAAATGATATGGTAGATGGAGTGAACAGCTATGCAAGCCTGTTTGCTGATGATGCAAAGATCTTGAGAAAGGTAGAGGTTGAAGAGGACTGTAAAATGCTACAGGAGGATCTGGATAGGATATATGATTGGAGCCGGATGTGGGAAATGAAATTCAACGCAAAAAAATGTAAAATATTGGAAATGGGTAAAAGTACCAAGAGGCCATCATTGAATTATTTGATGGGTAATGAACCAATTAGAAAAGCGAGAGAAGAGAAAGATTTGGGAGTGCTGGTCCAGGATAGTTTGTCACCTGAAAAGCACATAAATAAGATAGTGAGAGAGACCTATAAACTCTTGACCAATATAAGAGTGGCATTTCATTACATGGATGAGGAGATGATGAAAAAATTTATAGTGGCCATGATCCGGCCCAGGTTAGAATATGCAGCAGTAGTGTGGTCCCCACACAAAAAGAAAGATATAACCAAGATTGAGAGAATACAAAGAACAGCAACCAAGATGGTCCCTAGTCTGGCAGATTTGCCATACAGGGAGAGGCTGGAAAGGCTGAATTTGCCCTCCTTAGAGGAAAGGAGAAAGAGGGGTGACATGATTGCAGTGTTCAGGACCATGATAGGAGTAGATAAAATTGACAGAGAAAATCTGTTTGTGTGGGATGAGAGAGCAACAAGAGGACACGGAATGAAACTAAAGAAGCCAAGCTGCTCGAAGGACATCAAGAAATTTAGTTTTCCGTATAGATGTATAGACCTGTGGAATAGCCTGGACAAAGAGATCGTCCGGTCTAAAAACTTAAATGAGTTTAAGGCAAAATTTGACTTATTGAGAAACAGAGACGGGACCCCACGAGCGTAACTCATTTCCTGTATATCACAATTAGGTAAATACAATTAGGTAAATACAAATACTGTCATCTCTTCCCCAGCTTCCAGAAGCATATTCATAATCAAATCACTCCCCGTTCCATTCAGTCACTTAAAGACAACACACAGCTGCATGCACGGCCTCCTGATATCCATCCTTCTGAGTGCTATCTCCCTCGTGAGGACAGGGTCCACCTGGTCAGGCTGAGATGTGGGCATCATCCAGCCCTCTTTAAGTTATCAGAAGAGGCTGGATGACTCCATCCCTGATGCCTGCCCAAGATGCAACACAGCACCCTATACAATTAAGCACATCATGGGAGACTGCATTGCACACAATCACCTACGCCAACAACACAACATACACTCCTTGAGAGCTCTGTGGGAAAGCCCGGTCTCGGACATGGCCTTCCTTAGGGACTCAGGGCTGTTCAGCCAGACTGCCTAAGGAACAACTACTACTACAGCTACCACATACTGAGAGCAGTGAAAGGTAAATGTGATTTTCTAGCTTCTGTCCAGTGGAGGCAGGCTGTGATGTGACAAATCAGACGTGTTCGCTCTATTGCTTTTGCACAGAAATGAGTTCCAATCATATTCAGGTGATAATTAAAGAGAACTTTGGTTTTGTGTATAAGTAATGTATTCCACATGATGCGCAAGGTTTTATTTGTGTAGTCTGCAGTTCAAGTTTATATCTGTTAAGAGCTATAGGCTGCAGAAGCATAGTTTTTAGTTGTACAAATTAACTGTCTGCTGAAAACCCAAGGACTGCAGGCTGATGCTGTATGTGCTGAGGTGTAATGAATAATATTAGCCTTGCTTGCAGTGCTTATCCCAATCACAGTGCTTGAGAGGGGCCCCTACATGCAGTAGCACTGACACAGCTTGGCAGCTCCGTTGTCTGGTTATGCAAATGCTCAACACCCTCCCAATCCCCTGGAAGGGGATGGTAGACTGCAGAAGGGGTTAACTTCAACCTGCAGTCTACTAGATTCACGCTTTCAGTGAATCTGGGGTTGCAGATGCTGTTACTGTACAACTACTACAAAACAATCTTCATGCAACATGAGATAGGTTATGCAGAACCTTGTGCTGAATGAAACTGTTAAAACATGATATATATTTACATGTAAAATAGGAAGAGAGTTCTGGGAGTTCCACATTCTACTTTATAAATATATATAAGTCAAATATGTCTGCCTTAAGACACCTGAGGCAGTGTGTTTAGATATGATCTCACCAACTGGACACAACAGTGCATCCTAACCTAATCTAACCATGAACTTTTGCCCCCCAATACTCCCCATAATATTAACCACCAAGGATTATCACTAAGCCTAACCCTGAAAGTTCCCAATACCAATGGGGCAAATCCTTCTAATTAACACATGACGAATTGCCATCCAGTATCAAGCATATTTCACCAAGAATTATTTTTGGCCCATTGTCATTAAAAAAATGCTGTGTGTGAAACCATTTTGAAAGTACTGTTGTGCTAAGTGGGGGACGCTCACAATCCACTCACTTGATGTAGAGCTACTTTGGGTGTCTGCCCTTTGCTCTCTGCCTTCGTTCCTTCTTCTAACTTTTTTTTCCTTCACTCTTTCCTCTTCCTTCAGCTTACAGGTGACTTTACACTTCCTCTTCTGTCTTTTTTTCCTTCATTCTTTCCTCTTCATCCTGCCTATGGGTGACTCTACAGTGACTGACAGGCCAAATGGTTTCCTGAGCAACAGGAAACCATTTACTATGCTGGGTGGTAACCATATAACCAAATTATGACACCTGGTGGTTTAGTGAGTAATTAAGGTGCTGCAATCAGACTGAGCCAGTGCAGATTTATATCCAAGGGGTGGTTGGGATTTATTGCTCCTGTAATGCCACTCAGGGATGAATGAGGCTGGTAACTCTCACCAACTTGCTTAGCCTCGGGCTACTATGCACCTCATGGGGTAACACAGAATTGGATTATGGATAGATGGATCATTAGTCAACAATATGGGAAAAATATATACTGAAACTGTCAGCACAGAGTGATTGCATACAATGTCTCTGATACACAAATGAAGTACAGTAATCCTGAATAATAAACAAGACGGCCATGCGGTTTTATTTGTATGACAGTACCATTCACAAGAAGTGAACTTACATACTGGTAATCACCTTACGTCAACACACAGACTCTTCACATACCCTAAGAGCTGAATTTTCTAGCCCTGGACCCCGAGTCTGTCAGTTCAAAACAAAGATCGGTTACAAAGTCCTTTTCCCATTTGTTGTACTAAACGTGAAAATATAAATTTTCCTGCCCCCTCATCATTAACATTTTTAGTTTTTTATCGCTCTCCAACAAAAAAATATCCACATCGTGAACACACCTAAATTTCATCTGATTGAACTGTTACTCACGTTTGCATTTAAGCTCCCACATCACATGCCACTTTGTCCAATAATTTTACTTTTTCCTAGGGAATACATGTAACTGCTTCTTCTTAATACTTTCAGGGTGCTTTGGCATAACTAAAGTTAGTTTGAAATTAACTGCATGCTCAGATTTCTGACATGAAATGAGGAACAAGGAAATAAATACTTCTAAACACATTGACAGTCAACAGTCAATACACCTGACGCAGGCAACTGCAGGTAAAGGACATGAGTCACGTGGGTCAGCTCAGGTCATGGAACCACATCAGAGATGGACAACAGCACAATGCACGAGTTGTAAACAAACATAACCACCAGGAAATCCAATACCTAAACACACCCACTTCTCACTCTGTTTCTCCTGAGCAGCTGAGTGACATTAATGCGTTATTGAATAATTAAGGGAGAAATTAAATGCTTGCATTATTTGAAGATCATTACTTTCCTTTGTCTTAAGTCACGACTCTACTGTACTACTACTACCACTGTGATCACTGATGTGCTGCTGCTCAAAAAAGTCAGCAGTCCTCCCTGCCTCCAACCTCATACGTCTATGAAAGTAAGGTTTAGAGAAGGAGCTGGAGTTCAACAGAATAAGGTAAATGGTAATGAATGTTGAATTACAAGACTGAAAGTCAGACAACATTCCAGCAGATCTTGAGTGGTCATTATCAGGATAGGGAATGATGCTGGGAATCTATCTATCTATCTATTGCCAGATGCCTCAATCCCGAACGGGGTGGCCACAAACAAATCGCCTCCATTTCACTCTGTCCCCTGCCATTTCACTACCACGCTCCCAACTCACACCCCCCTCTCTCATATACCTCTCCACTCCATCCCTCCATCTCATCCTCGGCCTCCCCCTCCCTCTCGCCCCCTCCACCTCACTCACATACACTCTCCTCGTCAATCTTTCACTCTCCATCCTCTCCACATGCCCAAACCACCTTAACGTGTTTCTCCTAACGCTTCCCATCACATCCTCAACCACACCACAACGCTCCTTCACTTCCTCATTTGTTAGTCTGTCTCTCCATGTGACTCCACATGCTCCTCTCAAATAACTCATTTCCACTGCTCTCACTCTTGACTTCTGTCCTTCCAACAGGGTCCAAGCTTCACTTCCATATGTCAGAGTTGGTATCACAATACTGTCATGTAACAACTTTTTCACTTCCATGCTCATCTCCCTGTTTCTTATCACTGCTTTCAACGAACCAGCAACCTTCCTTCCCTGCTGTACCCTTTCGAGCACTTCACCCTCCAGACTACCATCCTTACTCATCACACTGCCCAAGTACTTAAATTCACTCACATTCTCCATATCCTTCCCATCCAATCTCACTGTACACTCACTGGCTTCACTTCTCTCGAAGACCATCACTTTACTCTTCCCCACATACTGTACTGGGAATACTGTACTATATTTATTATCACCTCTCCTGGGGGCTTCAACATTGATTGAACTGACACCATTTTTAGATAATCTTGAAAATGAAAGACGGTGTATGAAACAGTATACATGTAGTCTGGTACAGGTAGAGGTAAATGTTCAGCAGATTATGCTGGATTACTTAGCTACTATATTACTGAAACACTGAAGGAGGTCAGCAAAGGAAGATGATGAGACCAAGTCTTTTGAGCTAATGAAATGGGAGCCCCAGTTACCCTATCACTCTCTTTGAGAAAACAATGTATGACATTGTTGTTACTTAACCCTGGTCTATCTAGCAATGCAGATCCTTCAATCAGGTAAGCAACTGTTTTGGGGCCATCTTACAGGTACAGTAGAGTACAGTTCATACAGCGTGTAGGGAACTGACACCCCATTGTGGTAGATAGTGCCAGGGTCAGATTTGGGTCCTTCCACATGGCGAGGTGGATGGAAAATGATGTTGGGTGGACATTGCAGCTACTTTGCCTTATCCAGGGTACACAGCACCATCATATGTATGGTCTTTGTCAGTTCCACTAAGTATATATGTAATGCCATTTTTTTTACATATAAGATAAGTAGTATAAGAGTAATTTAAGTTAGTATAAGTATAGGTTAAGTATATAATATATGTGATTTACATTAGGTTATGTAAGTGATAAGTGTATATTCTGGACCGTGTTGAAATGTAAAGAGTGTAGTGGACTTTGTAAATCATAGTTTTGGGCTTGATTTTACTAGCAGAAGCAACTGGTCAAGAGACGGCAGGCATCTGGCCTCAATAGAACCACATAGAGAGTTAATTTGGTGCTTATATTGGCGAGTAGTCATATTTATACCTAGAATTCAGAATTTTTGTACTTAGGCTAGTGTAGCNGCTAATATTAGTAAAGAAAGACTGGCCCGCAAGGCATGTTACATCTAAAGAACCACGCTCTCCTATAAAAGGCTCACGTTACCTTGTTACTGTCAGAGGCCCCTTGTCCCTCTCCCATCGTATGGGACTAAATCATAAATAACATTAATTCTTTTTTTTTCCCGGCAACTGCTGGGTGGTGGCAGAGATACCAAATAATTTTAATTATTAAAGAGGCCTTATTCTTAATTTACTGGCAGTAAAAATACTCTCATAATACTAAAATCAAGTATCAGTTCGTTGGAATTATTAATTTGTCTCCTTTTTCAGGGAACTCAAAATTCTGTTATTACATATACACTGAGGAAACAAAAAGAACTGACAAAGGATAGGTACATGGATTAAGTATGTACGTAAATGCACGGGACAAGGATTATACACTTTCCTTAACTTTTCAGGCAAAAGGATGGTCTTGGTGTGAGGTAGAGCCAAGACATTTGAAAGCATGAATGGCCTATGGTCTATTGCACTACATCAAACTACAGGCCAACAACCACCTTACCATATGTAATCCACTGGGATTTTCTTCAGCCTACATTTTTCTGCCAGCATTTCCTTCACTCTCTGGGCATCCACTAACATTATAAAACTCCTTAAGCCTTGGATATCCCATTGCATGATTCTCAAGCCCTATGACAAAAGATCAATACCCTGTCCTCCTCATCCTCACCCTCAAGCATGCTCTTGTCTGTAAGCTCGTCATTGTCATCATCATCCTCAACTACCTCATCTTCCTCAACCGCTTCTCTCATAAATTCACTGGTATCACCTTCATGCTCCAATGTTCTAAACACTATCAGTACATTTCGGGACCACAGTCAGGGCCCTTTTATAAATGCTGGCCCATAAAGTGGGGCCTGTTGCCAAAATGGAAACTTTGAGCAATTGCTAAAGAATGTAAGGTGTACTACTGATGCAGGATCCAAGTCCTTTGTATTACAGTACAGGTACTTTACTTTTGCACAGACTCTGACACCCAAGGCTGAGGAGAAGCCCCTGCCCAACTGGAAATAAGGTTGCAGGAGTCAAAGGAGATCATGCTCCTTTAGTGCAACTCCAGAGAATGGGAGAGGCCCTCAAGAATAAAACATGGAAGGAAGGAGTAAAGCTTGATGTCCACCTGCCCAGGTCAAGCATGGAGGCTGGCTTATGCCTAGGCTGTAGCAGCACCTCCAGCAGCCACTCAATGTGATGCCCTTCAATGTCCTGCCTCATCAGGGAAGAAGTGTGACTGTGGGTAAAATGACAGAGTAACTGCACAATACAGCCCCACAGAAAAAATGCCAGTGGAATGGGGAGCTGGAAACCAGGTAACAAGATGCAGCACACACCTACAAATCTGACAGAGACACGTACTGGGTACACAAAATGCCTGCTAAATAGTAACTTAAGCAGAACAGCACAATGATGCAACAGGATTGAGAGAACTTACAAGACAAAGCCGAATAGACGCATATATCCAGTGAAGGATCAGACAGTGTGGTTACACACATGGGAAATTATTACGACATACCTGAGTGAATGTTCATACACTACGGCTGATACAATGCTACTGACACACTGGGATACAGCAGATTGGAACCTCGAGCCATCTCAGGTCTGAAGCAGTTTTACTGGCTTTGCCAGTGCCTGTTAGCTGTAGCCTCCTTTAGATTTTATGAAACTTTTGGAGTAGTTTCTTTTTCAGATTCAAGCACTGTGAAGCTTTAGTACTTCTGGATTCTGGTTGTGCTGAGACAAAATAACCATTAAATCTTGAGTATGGCAGTCTGTGGCAAATATAATGCAGTTTTCCTTGGGGCTGTAATGACTGATCTAGAGGTATGACAAATGAAGCATTATTATGTTATGAAACATGTTTGAACATATATTGCATGAAATGAATACAGTTAAAGCAAAAACAAATAATAAATAAAATGCACAAAAGAACATGGTGCCTGCCCGACCACTGACAGCAGCCTATAAAAATAAGCCCATAAAACAGTAAAGTTTATGTAATAACACAGGTCAATAAAATAATGCACAAAAGCATCAACAGGAACTAAACTACATGCTAAGCTAAAACAATTACACTATAGTTATATACAGTACTGTACCTACAGGCCTATAAACAACATGCATTAAGTACTCACATCCTAAAGTGCAGGACTGAGGGGAAAAGGCATGCAAGAGAAGGATTATTTTCAATGTTAATTGAAACATTCACAATACTACAAATTGAATACACCAAGACTTAACTGATGACCACCTGTGCATGGGGGAGGAGGGAGTGACATGGGTAAAATAATTATCTCAACGTCATAATCTTTCTTCAGAATTATGATCCAGGCATCAAATATGAAAAGCTGCACATCCATCTTTGTGAATGCAGATTTCAACTACAAAAATCCTTCATACAGTGCCCAAGTGGCATAAGGTAAGAACAGCTTCCTGAATGGCTACAGTAAAACATAAGTATCAGGAAAATGTAACAGCTAAAGAATGGGACTGTGTATATTCATAAAGCCATACACTAATATATCTTCCTTTTCAGAACAGATCTTTAAATGCACCCAGAAAAATAATCTGTATTTTTTACAAAAGAAAAGCTATTATTTCAACAACTAATATAGACATTTCTGTTCATAATATATATGCCTGTGTAAGAAAAAAAAAGTTTATTACTAGACAATCATACAATGCTGAAATGTTGTGTCAAGATATGCAGTATTAAACTACTGTACATGTGATTATCTACAGTGAATGTAGAAATGTCATCTACAATCCAATGTATAATGTACATCATAGTATTTACAGTATAGTAATTTCTGGGTCACATTATGAAGAAGCATGGCCTCTGATGCAAGGAGTGAAATTACTATTCAATCTGGCACAGGCCAGAAATTGTGTAAACATCTAACAGTACAGTTTATGACAGCCTGCCATCACAGATGCGAATGCAAAAACAAAACTGAATATAAATGTTGGGGTACAGTATGTGCGCACATGTGTCTATGTACAGCCAGACTAGGGAGAGGTAGCGGCAGTGTCTACATATGTACGCACCTGTCTCCGTCCCTGGAAGTATAGACTGACCGCTTGTGTACCATCCACTAGCGCCGCATTGGACGCAATGAGAGTGGACGAAACCCTAGCTAGGCCTCGCACCACAGGGGAAGAGAGGGGGGAAGGCAATGGGGATGCAGTTCCCTGAAATTAAATGTCTGGCAGGGTCGAGCAAGCAGGAGTTGGGAGGGAGGTGGATGAGGAGAGTATGCAAAACAGTCCCCTTGTACAGGATGGAAAATGTGCAGTTCAGGACATAGCACCACATGACAACAGCACCCAAAAAGTTATGCAGTACCTAAGAATTCAGGTGCCAAGGATTTCTACCGTATCTTACAGTGCTTGGTGTTCAATGGCACACATACACCACTCCTTTAGTTTATAATTACAGGGAGATGTGAGGAATGTGCTGAAGTATGCTACAGGACTACACAACAAAATAATGAAAGTCAAAAGCAAATTTGATGTTAACTTCAATAAACAAAGTTACACACAGCTAGGATTCAACAAAACCAATTACTCAGAACAGCTTCCATAAATACAACTGAAGACCAAATTAAGCATTCAATATCTGTTGCATAAACATATGAACAAAAGCCAACTGAACTGGCAAACATTACAACAAGACATACAGTATATAATAACTGCAACTCAAACTGAAGAACCTTCTCTTTCACCATGGACCAAAGGAATATGTTAAATTTCTATGTGGAACACTTTCACTGATTTTCCAACTCTCACAGTTAAACACTCCACTTAAAAATCAACCCCAAAGAAGAGACGTTATGTTGCCTTATTGTGTCATGATCACCCAAAATCGTCTTGGAATCAATGTCATCCACAAATACACATCCATCCATATCCTTAAATAACCTATTTGCCAACATTACCAAAGAACTATATGAATACCAAAATATCATTCCAGTATAAACTTTAGCCCAATGTCAGTTTTCATGCAAAGATGTATGAAACACGAGGATGACAACACCACTCTTATGCCCAAAGAAACTGAAATGAAATGGACAAAAACTCAATGAGACAAATATAAGGACAATACAGAAATCAATACCATTTGCTGTTGTTTTGTTTACTGCTTAACCCAGGTCTGGCTGGGTAAGCAGACCCACTGGCAACAGGTACACATCTGCTTCTGTGAGGACATCCTACATGTGCCATACAGTACTTCCACTGTGCAGGGAACCGGCACCCCCTTGTGGCAGGCAGCACCTTACCAAGGTCAGACCAGGATTCTTCCCAAGGTGAGGAGGAGGGAAATATGAGGTGGTATGCCTCCTGGGTGTCTGCTATAGCTTCTCCACTCATGATGCAAAATCCCACATTATGTAGGTTCTCCATCAGCACCACTGACAGCACCTTACTATAACAAACTATATCTCTTCTCTAATACAGGATACATCAGACTCCATACTTTACTTGGACACCACACGTAGGTTTCCCATCAGCACCACTGACAGTAAATTACCATAACTATAAAATCTCTTCTCTAATACAGCATAAATCAGACTCCATTACCTTATGTCAAGTGTCAGGAGTCACTATAATCATCATTCATATTCAATGCATCTAAGTACTGTATTGTCCACTGACAATATTTATTACAGTATTTTACATATGGAATTTATCAATGGCATACTTCATACAACATACTGTATCTTACTGCAAAGAGTGCTAAATGCAACTTGATTCAGGTTTCATAACAATGAAAAAGCTTTACTTTCATTTACTCTTGCCATCTTGCAACAGAGCATTTGTCAATTTCCATACTGCGTGCTGATGCTCATTAAGTAACTGCGGAAGTTTAGTGCACAAGGTGAGAGCCACTTAACCCATAAAGACCATGATCATCGACTGATGCGTTTTAGACAAGTTCAGTCCGATCCACATTGATTTAGCAGAAGCCACAAAAAACTGGGAAGAGGTTGCCATGCCTCTTTGATAATGTAAATGGAAGCTAGCAAATGGGAACAACAATATCTGGTGGTGTCTGGCATGACTGGTCCCCCTAGATGTGGTGGAAGGCCCCCCCCCCCCATGGCCATCTCTCCACCTCCCTCTGCACCTCTGGATCCTCCTCTCACTGTTTTCTTCCACCCAAATCTCGCCCACACCCCCTCTATACCATTGTGGAGGTGTGTAGCAGGATATTCCCTCCCTGCTGAGGCCCCCCACCCCCCTCCACATCCCAGGACCCCCCCATACCCACTCCACCTCCCTCTGCCCCATTGGTTCCTTGTCTGACTCTCACCTCCCACCCAAATCAAGCGAGCCAAACACCATACCATTGCGTCACCGACTTACAAGCTATTACCCTCGACCTGTTTTATGCACTGGTATGTATACTATAGGTAGGTGGTGGCAACCATCATCCACTCACTTGATGTAGTGCTGCCTACTTCTTCCTTAGCCTTTATCATTCTTTTTCTGTGCCTGCCCTCCTCTCTTCCTATTTTTCCTATCTTTCCTGTCACTTCTTATTGCTTTTCTTTCTTTTACAGGTGGCTTTACATTGAGTGACAAGCCAAATGGTTTCCTGTAAGCCAAGAAACCATTTACAACGCTGGGTGGTAACCATATAACCAAACCATACGTGCTCCCTACGTGTTAACAAGTGGGTTGGTGGAGGGTTAGTGCCCCTCCCTGTAAAACAAATAACTCAAAGTCAAATGGCCACCCTTTACGGGATTATGGCGTCTGGCAGTAGATAGATAGTAGATAGATGTATACTATATCTGTTATTATTTATGTAAGGTTATTAGTCAAAGAATCATTTTCTATGGGAAAATTTCATGACTGCAGTAACTACAACTTACGATTTTTTAACATTATTATTTCTGCTGTTCGACCATTTACACACATCAGTACAGGTTTTTTAGCATTTTATATAACACATATGTGTATTTTATTGCAATATTTACATGCAGAATCTAATGTTTTTACACAACAAGCAATTTATTTTTTGTTCTGTTATTTCATTTTATATCATAATGTTTTTTCTTCATATACACATCTCAAAATATGTATAAATATTTGTCTTGTTGAATGATTTACTTATGCAATGAATCGATATATTTTTACCTTGCATGCAAAGTTAATTTTTTCCCTCTTTTTTTATGCACACTCATACAACTTGTTTCATGCTTGGGCACATGTTTCATATTGATTTGGGTGATTTTTGTAAGATTATGTGGCAAAAAATTGGTATATGCCAAAATTTTCCTGTTTTCATTCAGACGTAATGGGTAACTACAGTATTACAATGGTTGGCAGTAGACTGTACGGTAACCATTGGGCCTGTGAGACTGAGATTGGCATTTTCAGGTGTGTAAATTCAAGCTCTTCAAATCGGTAAGAGAAAATTTTACCTAGGTGAAAGTGAAAAATCGATGTCTTTTTGCAGATGGGGTGACAATCAGGCCCAGAGATTTGCGAACTTTAGGGATTAACAGCTACTGCTCACAAGTGCATACATTACAAAACTTAAAATAAACAGCAATCATCAGTGCAAAAAGGGTACCTCCTAAATCAGAAACAACATATAAGCTACATCTTACAAACATTAACAATTAAGCACACCATAAAAAAAATCCAGATTACTCCCCTTTACATTAAAATACAAAATACACTATCAGATAAATAAATAAAGTACTGAACAAATACCCTCCTGAACAAAGTTACTTTTAACCAAAATACAGGCATACCCCGGTTTAATGATGTACAGTATCTGGTTAGGTAAAACCCCATCGTTAGGCGGGGTATCATATATCAGAGTACTTTTAACATGTACAGTGCTTCCTCCAATTTTGCGAGAATAAGGTCGACAAAAAACCTCGCAAAATCGAAATTCGCAAAGTTGAAACAATTAAATATATGCAATAAAGGTAAATTGGTCGACATCACCCCAAGGTAAGCACTTTTTCCCACTCTTTCTCTTGACTCTACCTCTTAATTTTATGATGATAAATGAAACGAACACGAACTGATGTATTGTATAGTAATATTATTATGAAAACATCATAGGTAAGAAACATAAAAAAGAAAAAAATGCATATTTACACTGATGTGAAGACTGGCGTGATGTACGGGACTGGTGGCGGGGCAAGGCTTGGATGCGACTACTGTGGTGTAAACAAACGTGGCGGGGCGGCAGAACACCGAACTAGGAGGCACAGTACCCCCAGCGAACCACGACATCACTACTCCGCGTGGCAAAGTAGTGCGGGAAGACGATTTTCCCACCACTCGGCCTCGCAAAGTGTGTGATCGCTCGCAAAGTTCATAAATATTAAAAAATAAATGACTTGGAACTACCTCGCAAAATTGGTGATTCGCAAAGTTAAAGTTCGCAAAGTTGAAGGATGTACTGTACAGCAATGTGTAGCGTTTACCAGCACTGGGATTCCCCCCAAACCAAGCCCAAAACCCACCCAAAGGAGGCTGAAAACAAGTTTAAAGCCAATCTAAATGGCCTAACAGCTGTCGAGGAAGCTAACCTAAGCCTAACATCTGGGAGACACGGTGGCAGAATCAGTAGAGAGGTGGCCTGCAGTCCTAATAGACTCAGGTTCGAATCCTGACTGGGGCAGGGAACAGTTTAAGAATCTGAATTTTGTTAAAGCAGATTTTACTGATCTACCAGTAGACCCGACGACATGTCGTAAAAATACCTCCGCTAATACCAATACACCAGTCCTGTATGAGACAGCCTTAGCATGTATTCAATATGGACGGTGGGTGTTAGCGCTGAAGAGGTGACATGTGGAGGTGTATGGACATAGGAGGACTACTTGGCCTTGATAACAGGCTATGAAGCCTATGCCCAGAGTTGGACACACAAAAAAAACTCACTAAAACCAACAAATAAAATCTGAAAATTGCCAAATATAAGTCTACAAAAAATCAAGCTTAGTAAACTGGTACCCCAAAATGACAATGTTTACCCCACCTATGGCTAAAACACATTAATCTAAGTCTAAAAACAGTTTATAAATCAACCTAAACACACAATTTTATTCTGCAATATCATCAAAATCGGTAAAAAAAATCAAAACCCATCATTAAACAGGGGTTTGGCCATCGTTAGGCAGGGTTTGGTGGTATTTCTACCGCCATCGTTATGCCTGGGTATCGCATCTAGGGGTATCATATATCAAGGTATTACTGTATACAGTAATATAGTACTTTGGAGAAGCTATTGAAAATGGATTTCTTGGACTAAGTACCATCTTATTGCATTTCAGGCCATAAAAAATATTGCAGCATGCACTGCACTCCACAAATGCTTTAGATGAGTGAAATTTCTGTTTAATCCCATGATGAGGAGGTTTGGTAAAAGGAAGACTAACTACAGTACAACCATGAGGAAAGAAAAGCTGGTAAAGTGGTGCTTTAACCCGCCCAGTCCCGACTGCTTTTTACCCAACTCAGAACTCAACCGATTTTCAATTTGTCTTTTTTTTGGCTCAAACATTCGCTTTTGGTGAGAAACATCAAAAATTCAGCGAGAAAGCGCTCACCTGAACTGAAAAATATCCTAAACAGTTAAGGGATCCCTCACCTGAATACCGGTTTCTATGATGCTGCGCTCCATAAAAGACGCTCCCTATGCGCGGGAAACTTAACCAAAACCACACAGCCTCGTAGATATTTATTTATTTGGTACGAATTTATATGTAGTACAAGAGTATATTGCTTTTCACACAATAATATACGCAATATAAGCGTTGTTCCCTTACCAAACACATCAACATATCGCACCTACCTTGGCGATGTTACCTTCTCATTACTTCTGTTCATTACTAACTCTGGTGCCATGTAATCTTTGTCCTTCACATCAGGAATCACTTTCGCCTTGAATTTCGTCGTTGGAGATTCCGTGGTGCTACGTGTCTTTACTGGCCAGGTCACTGCTAACAGGTGAGTTGTGAGAAAATGGTGCCTCCCCCCAGGTCAGGCAGTGTTGCCACCTGGCTGGGGGTAGAGGAAGGTCTTCCACATATGTCTACCAAAAATAACCCGCGACTCTTGAAAAATGTGCAAACGGCGGGCCTTGCAATTGACTGACGTATGATGCACGTCAGGGGGAGTGAGAGACGGGTTAGGGTGTGACGTGCATCGTACGTCGGGGGGACCGGGCGGGTTAAATTAATTTTAATTCTTCAGAGCAGGTTTAGTAAAGGGAAGACTGCCTAACTACATTACAACCATGAGGGAAGAAAAGTTGGTGAGGTAGTGCTTTAATGCTGCTTGTTCACCTCTCATTTCAGTGGTAAGAAAGATCAATAACTTGAGGTGCTGCAGTGAGTACCATATTCATACTGACAACAACTTTCCCATTAAAAATAAAAGTAACAGAAACTATTGTATGAAAAACTTCACTGCACAAACATCTACTTCCTTAGTCATGAAGTTACCTATCAAGGTACCAATGTTGTGGTAATTATAATTATAAAACGATCATGGCCCAGTGAAGAAACTGTGAAGAACCAAATACAGTAGTTTGTAAATGGTGAATACATCATCTACTCCAAGGTACAGTACCAGTGAAAATGGTGGTCATGCATGAATGTGAAGTATCAAGAGGAAATGAAAATTCATCACCAAAACTGAAAGCAATATTGTTGGTACAGAACAGAAAACTGAACAAAAAGCTACTGAATTGGCCAAAAAGACTAACAATACAAATCATTTGGGGAAAAAACTGTATCTGGGATTACGAAAAAGTCACCATTCCAGTAATCACTAATTCCTCCTGACAGGCAACAGAAACAACCCTGGATGAAAATCCAAAACAAACAGAACAGTAAAACCAAACAGAGAAAGAAACCTGCCAACTGAAAATAAAAAATATTTGAAAGTTGAGGAGGCATCTAAGGAAGTGCTAACTGCCAAATTCAAGCACTGTGAATATTGAAGGAATGTTCTTTGCACTGAGTTGGGACAGATGTTAAAACTTTTTTGTGCTTCAAACAGAAAACTGCCACACTAGTTCTGTAAAATTTGCATGAGGCTGAGAGTGGCAGGTACTGCTGATGCAGAAACTGTTCTGACATGTGATCCCCCAACATTCTCATCTGCTGCACATTCTGGAGCAGGATGGTGCAAAAATAATTTTTTCTGGCTTCTAGTTAATTCAGGTGTGACCGAAATCCTATTTAAATTGAAAAAATGCAATATTAACAAATCAGATTATAATCAAAATAAAATATAAAACTAACACTTTGACCATTTTGAGGTGATGACTTGGAATGAAAGTACAGTATGTAGAGGGAAGAGATCATAAAATGAGGCACTGGTTCTGAAGTGCTGCTAGGTCAATTCTCAAGGAGGAAGATGGGGTGAGGCCAAGGCAGATTCTCATAGCAGGACTTTCACAACCCACTCTTTGATACTTTATGTAAAAGGAATGGAAGGAGGTGGTCATGTTTTGTAATTTTCTTTGCGAGACCCAAGGATGCTGAATCCAGCACCACGTAAGGTCATTTTTCTAAAGCACGTAGGTTTGTCTTTCTTCTTCCCAAGCCTCATGCCATCCTTTCAGCCAAGTGAAGATAAAATAAACATGGACAACTGGCTTCCCTGATAAGTTCCAACTTCTGGTGGGAATTAGGAAGTGGACTCTTGGTTCAGCCCTGGTTCCTAGTAAGTTGGTAGCTAGTTTAATCAGACTGAGATTATTAGACCTCCCAGTTTCCTCCTTGTAATGAAATGAAATGTGGTTGTGGGTTGTCTGGACACTGGAGTGCTTCCCTGCCCTATTACCTTTTTAACTTTACAATTTGTAGTGGCACTCTTTGGCCTGGTAATAAAGACTCCAGCATGGAGCAATAAGGCCATGTATCCAACTAGGAACAGAATCAATTACCATGGTGTGATTATCTACTCTGTTTAATGCCTCTTCACTGTAGATCTGATCAAAAAAAGAGTGGGAGATAAGGGAATTTAATTGGTCAGTACAATCTTTAGGGCCTAGGTGCTGGTAGCATATGACAAACCTGCTGCCAAGGGTCTCTTTGTATGTGCCCTCTTGGTAGGAACTCAGAGCTATGGAGAGAAACTTCAAATTCACACACATATTGACTTCAAAGGTGCACAACAAGTAGAAGGTCCTGGAACAAATATCAAAAGAGACTGTGGAATCTATAATCTTTCTGACAATAATGATTAAAGACATGTTGGCTGGCAACATTCTATATTTTGTTGTCCTTATCTAGCTCTGTATGGTGAAAGGATATCAGGTACATGGAATGTTCAATCTGCTTTCTGCAGTTAATGCTGACAGCAACTAATACCAGCATTCATGCAGTATTATGATGCACAGTTGGCTTTTTAAAATCAAAATTTAAGTAGGCTATGACATTTCATTTGCAACTTAATCACTTCTTTTAGGACTTCAAACCAGAAATCCAATTGGACTCCTCCCTCCCAAAGAATGGAGTCACAAATTTCATCAGAATGTAGCACCTTGCAGCTAGGATTCTTGCAAGTTCACCATGTTGTCTTGGGTGACTAGATTCACTCAGCTGAACAAGAGCTTCAATGTGAGAAACATTGGCGGAAGGCACTTCATCTGTGTAACCTCTTCCTGTTAGCCTACAAACACTTACCCAGTATACAGTTTACAGTAGAGTACTTCCCCAGGAAGTGTCTTGCATCTTCAGCCATGTTTGTCAGCCAGTACCCATTCTTGCTGAGCGTGTTGGTCATGTGGACCACCAATGACAGACAGCTAGTTTTAAAATTTTCTTGCACTCCTTGCCCTGTGTTTATCCTGGCATACTATTCCCTCTCCTTTTGGAAGTACGCTAATAGAGTCTTTCTGGTACGAGTGTAAGTTGTTGTACTACTTGTTTTCTTCTCCTTTTGTGGTCCTGTTTAGGATGTGCTCCTTTTCTTGTGGCTTTCATTTCTGTTCTCTCCTTTGCCTTCTGCACTTTTTTCTTGCTTCCTCCTCCATGTTCTAGTTCTCTTCCTCCTTTTCTTCCCTTTTTCCCTTTTGGGTTTGTGGTGTGAGTTCAAATGTTTTTAGTTCAGGGACCTTCCTTTTGCTGAGTGCTCCTCAGTAGTGCATGATCAAGGCCTCTGCTTAGCATGGGTCACTCTTCTCCCCATCCTTCCCCTTTCTGCCAGAATGGTTCGGGGTTGGACCCTTTTATCTCATTTCACCATCTTATCTCCAAGACAGTGGTTTCTCTGTGGGATAAACCTCTTTCCAGAGCCTTACTGTTGGTTATTCTTTGCCATCTCATGGCAGATCAATGTCAATCCACTTTTCCATTTTCCCTCTCTCTCTCTCTCTTAGCAGTGTTTCTTTCAATGTTACACAGATTTGGCGGCTCTGGTTAGCATGAGCCATGACAAGACAACAGTGCTATGGCTTTGTTACATGGTGATTCAGGCTACTGCTACTCTACACATTTTACATCCCAAGTCAGCTTTCACTAACCACTTTGCCCTCGCTGATTTAGCTTCCTTCTTATGGTCTACAGTATATAGTTGACTATGTGCTGAACCAGCCAGTATCACACAAGAGTTTCATTTTATTACTGTTGACCAGATCAGGTTTTTAAAGTTGATCTTCCATTTTAAACTTTATTAGTCTGAAAATCTTGGCTCACAGAGTCAAGTTTACTGGCTTCTCTTTTAATCGTTTCACAGACTGTCCATTTTCAGTCATGCTGTACAGTTTTTAACATTTCAATTAAAATCATTACCAGAAATAATAATATCAGTATGATAATGATAATAATAATAATATTATAACTTTCCTACTATTCACAAGTCTGACTTGAATTGTATCTCTGATTGGGGTAAAAATAATCTTGTTGTTTTTAATGCATCAAAGACTCAGTTCTTACACCTATCCACCCAACAATATCTCCCACAGGATTACCCACTAATGTTTAATAATGTTCAGCTCAATCCTGCATCATCTTTAACATGCTTGTGGTTTCATTCACTTGGGATTTATCTTGGAAAGAACATATTACATCTCTTGTGAAATATGCTTAGAAGAGATTAGGTGTGCTAAGCCATCTCCGAACTTTCTTTACCCCTGCACAGTTGCTGACTTTGTACACGGGTTTTATTTGCCCGTGTGGAGTACAACTCTCATGTGTGGGGAGGCTCCCCACATGCAGCTTTTCTCAATAGGGTGGAGTCAAAGGCTTTTCATCTCATTGACTCTCCTCCTCTTGCTAATTCCCTTCAACCTTTGTCGCTTCGCCGCACTGTTGCATCTTTATCTCTTTTCTAATGCTACTTCAACGGTCACTGTTTCTCTGAACTGTCCGCTTGCATCCCTCCACCTCCACCTCTACGATGGGCACGTAGCACCTGTCTAGCAACAAACTCATCCCTTTTCTGTCCAACTCTCTAATGCAAGAGTTAACCATTACTCCCAGTCCTTCATTTATGCAACTGATCAACTCTGGAACTGCCTTCCTCCGTCTGTATTCCCTACTTCCTATGATCTCCAGTCTTTCAAACACAGTGTGTCCAGGCATCTCAAAATGAACGGATCTTGAATTTGGCTCTATTTCATATTGTTTTTGTTTTTTCTTGGAAGGAACAGTATGCAGGCCTACGGCCTTTGGTTCCTTCTTCCTTGCATAAAAAATAAAATAAATAAAAAATAAAAAGTGCCTGCTTACTAGTTTACTGCTCTTATACTGTGAGTTGACAGGTATAATGTTCTTGGCAACAAATTTTTCCACTCCAGGAGGTTTCCTTCTGCTTAGTAGGGCCATCCTGTGTTCTTTCAGGACATCTACACAATGCTCAAAAGTATGCTCATGCCATTCTTAGTGGCCTAGCCTGGAAGAATCCCACTCAAGCACATCGACTACAGGTCACTTACATCAGGACATCCCTGGAGCCATCAGGAAACTTCTTGATGGTCAGTTCCTGCCCAGACCATTCACACCACCTGATGTATCAGCCTTCTTGTACTTCAGCTGCAGCTACTTGTACATCACTAGTTGACAATATAATTAAGAAATCTCATCAATTATCCAAATGTTTTGACTACCATAATCAGGTGTTGACTCCTCACAAGACAGACCCATTTATTAATGCATCAGACCAAGTCAAGTGAGAAACTTTAATCAGCTCCTTAGTGCCCTGCATTCCTTCATATCTAGATCTATGGTGCTAACATCACCAACTCCTCTCCCCCTTCAATCTTCCCCTCCCTCAGACCATTCTCTTGCAGGAGAGGCAACAAGATCCCACTTAGATTTTGAAGAGGTCTCTCTTGCTCATGATACTAATTATAAGAACCCTACTCCAGTGCCATCTTCAGGCCCATATACATGGTCACCTGGTGTTCCTGCAAACTAGACTAACAGTTCCATCACCCTTAGAAATCCTCAGCAGACACTGCAACAAGACTTTACCTCATCCAGTATCAGTGCACTCCCCTCGATCATCCACTACTCTCTCTGAACATGACTTTTGATGAGATTCACCTTAAGCCTACCAATCCAGACAATATGGCAAGCACTGAATCACAAGAGAATGTTTACCAGTAACTGACTAATACAAGTGGGGAGTCAAAGATTTGTTTAGGTTTCACCAAAGAAAACAAAGAAGCTCAACTTGGATACAGTTTCCAGCCTTTGCACACAAGCATTCATGAGACTGCAGATATGCACATACCTGGTCCTTTTTTCCTTCAAGGATGGCAAACTTTTCCATCAAACAGGGTGGTGGTTAATACTATCTATCTATCTATTGCCAGATGCTTTTATCCCGTAAGGAGTAGCCACAAACAAATCGCCTCCATGTCGCTCTGTCCCCTGCCAGCTCACTGCCCTGCTTCCAGCTCACATCCCCCTCTCTCATATACCTCTCCACTCCATCCCTCCATCTCATCTTGGTCTTCCCCTCCCTCTCCCCCCCCTCCACCTCACTCACATACACTCTCCTCATCAGTCTCTCACTCTCCATCCTCTCCACATGGCCAAACCACCTTAATGTGTGTCTCCTAATGCTTCCTATCACATCCACACCACAATGCTCCTTCTCTTCTTCATTTGTCAGTCTGTCTCTCCATGTGACTCCACATGCTCCTCTTAAATAACTAATTTCCACTGCTCTCACTCTTGACTCCTGTCCCTCAAACAGGGTCCAAGCCTCACTTCCATACATTAGAGATGGTATCACACTACTGTCATGTAGCAGCTTTTTCACTTCCATGCTCACTTCCCTGTTTCTTATCACTACTTTCAAGGAACCAGCAACCTTTCTTCCCTGCTGCACCCTTTCAAGGACTTCACCCTCTAAAGTTCCATCCCTACTCATCACACTACCCAAGTCGGAGTCCCCAGGGGGGGGGACCATAAATGCCCCCACCATCTGCCCCTCTCCCGGTGACGACTCTCGGAGCTGCCTGGAACCACTGTCTGAGTCACTCCTTCTTCATTTCTGTAACATTTGCGGCCTTTCCTCTAACTTTCGCTCTGTTGAGCACCACCTCTTCTCCTCTAAACCTCACCTTCTCTTTCTTTCTGAGACTCAGCTGTCTGAGACAACTGACAGCAAACCCTTTTCTGTATCCTCCTACTTTCTCTATTCTCATTTCAAAGCCAAAGGTGGCTGTTGCGTATATGTATGCAACGATCTATCTTGCTCTCGTGTTCCTGAACTTGATTCTTCTGAATTCTCTACTCTTTGGGTTTGGCTCTCCTGTCATTCTCTGACTAAATATATCTGTGCTGTTTACTTATCTCCTAATTCTACCGACTATAAAAAATTCTTTGACTATCTTTCTTCTACGATGGAACACATTCTATCCATTTCTCCTTTCTCTGAAATCTCCATTCTAGGAGATTTCAATGTTCACCACCACCTTTGGCTCTCCTCTCCTTTCACTGATCCACCTGGTGAACAAGCCTACATCTTTTCTATCCTTAATGACCTATAGCAGATTGTACAGCACCCTACCCGTATCCCTGACCGCCTTGGAGAGAGTTCCAACATAATTGATCTTTTCTTAACAACTAATCCTTCTGCTTACACTGTTAATCTTTTCTCTCCGTTGGGCTCCTCCGATCATAACCTTATTACCTTAACCTGTCCTATTGCTCCAGTACAGCCTGTGGACCCTCCAAAGAAATGCCGCCTGTGGCACTTTGGAGCTGCAGATTGGGAGGCCCTCAGGCAGTACTTCTTTGATTTTCCTTGGAATGATTATTGCTTCCATGGCTGGGAGCCGTCTGAGTGTGCCCGGCGCATTACGGAGGTTATTCTCTCGGGCATGGAAGCATACATTCCTTTTTCATATCCTCTGACTAATGCAAGAAAGCCTTGGTTTAATCACGCTTGTTCTAATGCTGTCCGCAACAGGGAAAGGGCCTTTAAAAGGTACCGGAGCCAACCCACCCCTGAATCACAACTTCTTTATATTTCTGCCCGGAATCGTGCTAAGTCTGTTCTTCGTTCTGCTAAAAATAATTTTATCCGTGCTAAATGTTCCCTACTCTCCAACTCGAATTCTTCTTGCTCCTTTTGGCACCTTGCCAAAAACCTTTCTAACAACTTTACCTCATCATCCTTCCCTCCTCTTTTCTACTCTGATGGCTCTGTAGCTATTTCTTCTACTGATAAAGCAGATTTCTTTGCTCAGACTTTCTCCTCCAATTCTACCTTAGACGATTCCGGTGCTGTTCCTCCATCACTTCCCCCCTCTGACTTCCTCATGACTGGCATTAAAATTTCTTCAGCTGATGTATTTTCTGCCATCACTAGCCTCAATATTAACAAGGCATATGGGCCTGATGGAGTCCCTCCTGTTGTCCTCAAAAACTGTGCTTCTGTGCTTACACCCTGCCTAGGTAAACTCTTTCGCCTTTGTCTCTCAACTTGTACCTTTCCTTCTTGCTGGAAGTTTGTTCTCATTCAGCCAGTCCCAAAGAAGGGTGACCATTCCCAACCCTCTAACTATCGTCCAATTGCTTTAGCATCCTGTGTATCAAAAGTTTTCGAATCAGTTCTTAACAGAAAAATTTTAAAGCATCTTTCCTGTCACAACCTTCTTTCTGATCGTCAGTATGGGTTCCGTCAGGGACGCTCCACTGGCGATCATCTCACCTACCTTTCAGACTCCTGGTCATCCTCCTTTCGGGACTTTGGCGAAAGCTTTGCCATTGCACTTGACATCTCTAAGGCTTTCGATCGAGTCTAGCATAAATCTCTGATTTCCAAACTGCCCTCTTACGGTTTCTATCCTTCTATCTGCGCCTTCATCTCTAGCTTCCTTTCTGGTCATTCTATAGCTGCTGTTGTAGACAGCCATCGTTCTTCTCCTAGACCTATCAACAGTGGTGTTCCTCAGGGCTCTGTCCTATCACCAACTCTCTTTCTTTTATTCATCAATGACCTTCTAAACTGTACATCTAATCCTATCCACTCATATGCTGATGATTCCACCCTTCACCTTTCCATTCGATTTCCGCAACGTCCATCTCAGCAGTTACTTCAGCAAACAAGGGATGAGGCTATGGCACACCTAATGTCTGACTTGGCTCATATCTCTGATTGGGGTAAAAATAATCTTGTTATTTTTAATGCATCAAAAACTCAGTTCTTACACTTATCAACCCGACAAAATCTTCCTCAGGATTACCCACTAATGTTTAATAATGTCCAGCTCAGTCCTGCATCATCCTTGAACATGCTTGGGGTTTCATTCTCTCGGGATTTGTCGTGGAAAGAACATATTACATCTCTTGTGAAATCTGCTTCCCAGAGATTAGGTGTGCTGAGCCGACTCCGAGCTTTCTTTACCCCTGCACAGATGTTGACCTTGTACACGGGTTTTATTCGCCCGTGTATGGAGTACAACTCTCGTGTGGGGAGGCTCGCCACATGTGGTTCTTCTCAATAGGGTGGAGTCAAAGGCTTTTCGTCTCATTGACTCTCCTCCTCTTACTGATTCCCTTCAACCTTTGTCTCTTTGCCACACTGTTGCTTCTTTATCTCTCTACTATCGCTACTTCAATGGTCACTGTTCCTCTGAACTGTCTGCTTGTATCCCTCCACCTCTACGACGGGCACATAGTACCTGTCTAGCAACAAACTCTCATCCCTTTTCTGTCCAACTCTCTAATGCAAGAGTTAACCGTTACTCCCAGTCCTTCATTTATGCAACTGGTCAACTCTGGAACTGTCTCCCTCTGTCTGTATTCCCTGCTTCCTATGATCTCCAATCTTTCAAATGCAGTGTGTCCAGGCATCTCGAAATGAAAGGATCTTGAATTTGGCTCTCTTTTGTATTGTTCTTACTTTTTCTTGGAAGGAACAGTATGCGGGCCCATGGACCTTGGTTCCTTCTTCCTTGCATTAAAAAAAAAAAAAGTACTTAAACACACCCACATTCTCCATATCCTCACCATCCAGTCTCACTGTACACTCACTGACTTCCCTTCTTTCAAAGACCGTCACTTTACTCTTCCCTACATTCACCTTTAAATTCCGCTTCTTGCACATTCTCCCAAACTCATCTACCAACCTTGCAGCTCCCCTTTGTCTTCACTTAACAACACAGTATTATTGGCAAACAACAGTACAGGGAGTTTCCAAACACTGCTCTCTCTCACTGGGGCCACTCCAACATCCACTACCCTACCTTGTATCTCTTTTATAACCCTATCCTTATACAGACTAAACAACCATGGAGACATGACACATCCTTGTTTCAATCCAACCTTCAAATGGAGAAATTCCCTCAATTCACCACCCACATGCACTGCAGCCTTAGCACCCTCATACATACTCTTCACTGCCTTCAACAACTTCCCAACTACTCCATATATTCTTAATACTTTCCACAATCCTTGTCCATCCACCCTTTCATATGCTTTCTCCAAATCCATGAAGGCTGCATACAACTTCTTTCCCTTCCCTACAAACTTTTCCACTAAAGATCTAAGAATGAATATCTGATCTACACAATCTCTTCCCTTCCTAAAACCTCCCTGTTCTTCTCCAACTAATTCCTCTGTTATTTCCCTAACTCTGTCAATAAGTATCCTACTTATACTGCTTCAGGTTTATTAGTTAATGAACTAAAAAATGATGTCTGGGTGTGTATATCAAACAATTCTGTTAAAACCGTGGCAACAGACAGGTTTATTTACAGATGCAAACTGGCAACAAAAAGGATGCTTCCAATGAAGGCTTGGGTATCATCTGATTGGAAAACCATGATTGATACAACAAACAGACTAGCACAGCTCTAAGTTTTCCAATGCACTCTGTTCTTAGCTCTGGATTACAGCACTCATTTCCCTAAATCCAAGAGCATTGGATTACAGGTCCCAACTCCCACAGATGCAAATTGGCATTTGAACTCAGAGAGGTCATGGCGTGAACTTACGATGAATCCTCAAGCTTCCCTCCCGGGTCATTCAAAACTCCACCACCTACAATATCCTTTGGTGAAACTGAAGGAATCAGAATTGGACTCCTTCCTCTTCAAAATGTTGAAGTTCATGGCTGCTCCAAAGCTGGAATCTCTCCCAGCTTCCCCACTTCTGTGCCCTACAGCAAATAAGAGACTTTGATGCAGGCCATCCAACAAAAGTTGAAGCCATGGCTCTCATGACTCCTTTCATCTTGATGCTGACTATTGCCCAGGGGCTGGCTTTGGTTGCAACAAACTCTTCTGAAGGCCTTAATCTCACAGCTCTGATGGATATCTCACATGTACTTAGGGGATGGTCAGTCAGTCCCTTGCCCAGTGCCTGTAGGCAACTTATAGAGCAATGAAATAACTTCAGTTACTGACTTCTGCTGCATGTTCATCATTCAGTATAACTGCCAACTCAGTTCAAGCAGAATCTAACTTGCACCCCAAGGGTCGCACCAGGGAGACTTTGCATGCAGCTTCTACCAGAACCCATCCCCAGATTGTTGTCAACACTTGTTATGACCATGTCACTCCAGCAGAAACACTCCTATCAACTGACTTTTCCACAACAACCCAACAAGGCCCTGCCAATCATTGGTTTCTACTGTAAAATGATCCAGACTTCACAAACATAACAGTCAACATCCAAGCAACCTCAGAATCATTTCCAATGAGCAGAATATCCTCAGACTAAACACCACTGACCATCCTCACCAACCACTTCAAAAAGCTCTCACCCAACCTTTAAGCTCAGTAACTTCAAGAAAGAATTCTAACAGTATGGCCCCAGTTCATTCTATCCACACCAAATTTCAAGCTTGGCTGGAGGATCTTAGGGTTGGGCAGTGGCCAAACACGGGTTAACATGGAAATGGATGTCCCGTCCTCCCCTTTGTCGTCCATCAACTCAAGGCAACCACCATCAAATACTCTCTGGGAGACAGCCTTCCAATGGCCATTGTGGAAAAGGCTCCTCTTCCTTTAGCTCTCTCTGAGTTGTTTCCAGTACCAAAATGAGATTCACATCTTCCAAAAATCATCTTAGACCTCATTGCACTCAAAAACTTCATCAGGCCAAGACCACTCTGGATAACAACCAAGCGGTACCATGGTACCTGTCTTAGGAATGTTAGATGGCCTCACTAGACCTTCAAGACACCCACTGGCATATCTCCATTGCCAAATGCTCCAGCAAGTTTCTGGCTCTCCATGTCAGGAGGTACACTAATCAGTTCTGCGCTGTACCAACATCGCTCCCAGGGTGTTCGTGAACTGGTTAAGTACCGTATGTCCTCCTAAGAGTGAGCAACCAGGGGGTTGATATGTTAACGTATTTCGATGACTAGTTGGTAATAGCTCCCTCACAGCCACAATGCACCCAGCTGGAGAAGAAAGAGGTAACATTCACCTCAGAGATTAGCGTCAAGATAAACTGGACAAAGTCACATCTCAGACCATCCTAGTATCTTCAGTGATTAGGAATAATCTGGGACACACAGCAAGTGGTGTTCAACCCATTTCCAGACGACACTCGAAGGTGTCAGTTATGTCTCACCAGAATCAGGCAATCCCATTCCATATCCAGACATTACTAGGAACAACTACAGTAGTCAGTTCCCTCAATTTTGTGGCACCTGACCTCTGTTTTGGTCACCTTCTACACCACAAACTCACTCTAGAAGGGAACCAACTCTTCCAAAACCATCCAAGGGACAAACTGATCTACCTATCTCTGGATATTATATAATACTAAGCAAGTGGCTGAATACCACTCTCTGGAGGATGTCAGTACCATGGGTACCTCCTCATCCCAATTTAGCAATCTCGACAGATGTCTCTGACACAGGGTGGGGGTGTTAGTCCTTTGAAGGAATCTGGTCCCAAAATTACAAATTACATATTAACTTGGAGAAACTGATAGTGGCAGAAAGCTTTCTACAAAATGACAGTCATCAACTTCGAGGATGATTGCTCATACTTAACATGGACTCTCAAATGACAGTTTATGCTGTAAACAAGAATGGTTCAAGATCTAAACCTCAATTAGAGATGTCAGAGAATCAGTTCATCCTTGCACTCTCACTGGGCGGCCCATTTGCCAGGGGAGGCAAACATATGGGCAGGTGCTCTGTCTAGGTAGAAAGGCCTCATGAGTGGAATGGTCTCTCTCACAAACCACACTGCACAATCTGTGTCTGAACATACCTCAACAGTAAGCAGATCTTTTTGTGGCACCAGGATTTTCCTGTCAAGAACACACAAGACTTTCAGCAGGCAAGTCACTTTCGCAAAGTTGAAATCAGTGGACCTCCATTTATCTATTCCCTCCACCCCACCCTAAATCTTGCTTCAAGTAGTTCACTGCCTTTGCCAGATCCATGTGTTAGTCAGTGCACCCCAATGGCCAATGCAGCCTTAGGCAATAGACCTTCAGACATGGTATCTCAACTTAGTTCCAATCCTTCCTCACAACCTGAAAAACCTGCCTGTGGGTACTCTAGCATCACTCATGAATCTCCACATGTGGTCACTTTATGTACTCGTAAACTCTGTGAAACCACTAACTCAACCAGAATAGCTCAGGTACTTTTCCAAGGTCTTGGGCCATTCTCCATGGCTTTTTATGAGCCCTGTTGGAAATCCCTTTATAGATTTCTTGCTTCTAAGGGTTTTATACCAGTGACAACCTATTTTTTTCTAGATTACCTGGACATTTTATTTCTACAGAAATCTCAAGCTCAGCACTGTTTTTTACACAGTATGCAGCTCTGAAAGATTTACTTCACTTTGAATACAATATCTCCATGCCAGAATATTTAGCCTCCCTTATCCACAAGGGATTCTTCAACTTATGCTCAACCATGCTGAACACAGCGCCCCAATGTTCCCAACAACATGTCTTAGATATACTTGCCTCCACACACAAATGCAGCCCTCATTTTGGTTCTTGTATAAGGTTCTGTTTTTAGCAGCATTAGCATCTAGTGAAAGGGTCTGAGTTACACAAGTTGTGCAGGTCTCCAATCCTTATTCACTTTAACCCGCTGAGTCCCACCGACGTATGATGCACGTCATTACTTTTTTCCGCAGACAGACCCACCAACGAGCATCGTACGCCAGTCAGTTGCAAGGCCCGTCGTTTGCACATTTTTCAAGATTCGTGAGTGATTTTTGGTAGGCATATGTGGGAGACCTTCTTCTACCTGCTGTCAAGCAGGGATACTGCCTGGCCCCACCTGACCCCCCCCCCTCACCTCCACACTCAGCAATTCACCTGTTAGCAGTAACCTGGCCAGTAAAGATATGTTGCCCCACGGTCTCTCCAATGACGAAATTCACGGTGAAAGTGATTCCTGAGGTGGAGGACAAAGAATCAAAGAAGCTAGAGGGAGAAACAAACAGAAGTGATGAGGTGGTAATGTTGTAAAGGAAGATGCCATATGCTTTTATCGCCTATATTATTGTGTGAAAACCAATATAGACTTGTATTACACATAAATTCGTACCAAATAAATAAATAAATACGTAATTTAAAGTGGCTTGAATTAGTTAACCCTTCCATAGTTCGTTTTCTTTAGCCAGGTACCCTGAGAAAGAAGGAAAACGTAAGGCTGACTGACACCTGTTATAAGCTCAGGAGGGCGATTTCTCTCTGAATTTTTGATGATTCTCACCAAAAGCGGAGGTTTGAGAAAAAAAAAAAAATGAAAATTGGTCGGGTTCTGAGGGTGTGTTGGGTAAAAAATCAGTCGGGACTGGACGGGTTAAACCAAATTCATCATCAATGACCATTTCTCCCACCCTGAACTTCCTGGGAAAAAAAAGAAAAAAATGTGAAACCTTTTGAGCAAAACCATACTCATTCCCATCCTTGAGAAAGTACCATTTCCCAACCCCTCTTCCCAGTAGAAACACTCCATGCATACATGTCAGTTGTCCAACCTACGAATTATGATGCATTATGGAAATAGCCTGAATCTCAGAAACTGTACCACATCTCAGATTACCCAATTATCTATCTATCTATATCTATTGGCATATGCCTTAATCCTGTAAGAGGTGGCCAAAAACAAATCGTTTCCAGGTCCTCCTGTACCCCACAATTCCGCTGCTTTTCCCCTAGCTCACACACCTCTCTCTCATATACCTCTCCACTCCATCCCTCCAGCTCATCCTCAGCCTCCCCCTCCTCCTCCTCCCCCCCTCCACCTCACTCACATACATTCTCCTCATTAATCATTTGCTCTCCATCCTCTCCACAGGCCAAACCACCTCATGTATTCCTCCTAACTCTTTCTATCATATCCACATCCACACCACAATGCTCCTTTGCTTCCTCATTTTTAAGTCTCTCTCTCCATGTAACTCCACATGCTCCTCTCAAATAACTCCAAATTATGATATAATTACTGTATGATACATTATAAAATTCTGTGCAAGAGATGGAAGGAAAATATAAGGGAGTATGGATCACTTGGCTCAAGAATTGTGTGGGTAAGACTGAAAATTGGGCTACAAATGTCGGCAACTGTGCGTGTGTATGCGCCAACAGAAGATCGTGAAAAGAGTGAAAGAAGAGTTCTGGACAAATGTGTAAGTGTGCACAGAAAAGTGTGAAAGGAATGAGAGTGTTTTGATAAGAGATATGAATGGAAAAATAGGGAATGTGAAGGTGGATGGAGTAGTTGGTGAGTGGGGTGTGCTTGCAGAAGTGGATGAGAACAGCAGTGCTCTAGTGGACATTTGTGCCGGGAGGGGGTTGGTGATAGCCAATACCCTCTTCAGATACATAATAATCCACAGATATATGTGGAAAGTGATGGGATGGGTGGGTGGTGAACTGAATGAATGGAAGGCAATGACTGATTGTGTGTGTGTGGATGACAGAATGAGATGTGTAAAGGATGCATGAACATATAGAGGCTGGGGGAATGAACTTTCTGACCACCACTTGGTGGTGGTGAAAGTCAAGGTTGAAACGGATGACAGAATGAGAAGATGTGTAATGGATGCATGAACATACAGAGGTTGGGGGAGTGGACTTTCTGACCACAACTTGGTGGTGGTGAAAGTCAAGGTTGAAATGAAGTGGAGGAATAGATGAAGGGAATGACAGGAGGAAGTAGTTCTTACAAGGAGAGTGGAAAGGTTACAAGAGGATGGAAAAAACGCAGAATATAAGAGAGAAGTGGAGGAGTGACTGGGTAAATATGATTTGGAGCAGATGGGGGACGTGGAATGTGTGTGCAAGATATTAACAGAAGAAATATGTGCTGCATGTGAGGTGGTGTGTGGGGTGAAGAGAGGATGAAAAGAGGTGCAAGGAAGAGCATGGTGGAATGAAGAGGTGAGACAGGCTGTGGCACAAAGGAAGAAAGCTTATAGTGAGTGGATCAGAAACAGGGGTGTGGAGGATGTTGAGAGACAGAAGAGAGTTACATGGAGAGAGGCAGAGAGAGGTGAAAAGATTAGTGAGAGAGAGTAAGAAGAGAGTGGATGAGGAATTTGGGAAGAATCTGAGTGTAAAGTGGAGGGAATGTAAGAAAATGTTCTGGAAAGAGGTAAAGAGAGTTAGACAGGGTGTTAAAAAAGTTAGTCAAGGAGTGAAATATAAAAATGGTAGATTACTAGTGGAGAAGGGAGAAAAAGTGAGCAGATGGAGAGAACACTTCAAGGAACTGATGAACATGGAGAATGAAAGTAATGTGAGTATAAGTGGATAGGGAATGGCTGGGAGAAGGAGAGAGAGGAAGAAATCAGTAGGATGGTAGTTGTGGATCCAATGAAGAGTCAAAATGGGGAAACCCCCAGGAACTGATGGAGTGTGTGGTGAAATGCTGAAGCATCAGGGTGAGATAGTTGTAGAATGGATGTGGAAGATGTGCAGATTGGCTTGGGGGGAAGGTAAAGTCCCAGAGGAATGGAAGTCAGGTATAATTATCCCCTGTACAAAGGAAATGGGGAAAAGGAAATCTGTGATAATCATAGGGACATTTGTCTTCTTGGTGTAGTTGGAAAAGTATATGGTAGGATACTTACTGACAGAGTTAGGGAAATAAAAGAGGAATTAGTTGGAGAAGAACAGGGCAGTTTTAGGATGGGGTTATAAATGAGATACAAGGTAGGGCAGTGGATGTTGAAGGGCCCCTAATGAGAGAGGACAGTGTTTGAAACTCCCTGTACTGTTGTTTGCAGATAATACTGTGTTGTTAAGTGAAGACGAAGGGGAGCTGCAAGGCTTGGTAGATGAGTTTGGGAGAGTGTGTAAGAAACGAAATCTAAAGGTGAATGCAGGGAAGAGTAAAGTTATGGTCTTTGAGAGAAGTGAAGTCCGTGCATGTACAGTGAGGTTGGATGAGGAGGAAATGGAAAATGTGAGTGCGTTTATGTATTTGGGTAGTGTGATGAGTAAGGATGGAAGTTTAGAGAGTGATGTGCTTGAAAGTATACAACAAGGAAGAAAGTTTGCTGGTTTCTTGAAAGCAGTGACAAGAAACAAAGAAGTGAGCATGGAAGTGAAAACGTTACTACATGACAGTATTGTAATACCAACTTGAAAGTATGGAAGTGAAGCCTGGACCCTGTTGGAGGGACAGAAGTTAAGAGTGAGAGCAGTGGAAATGAGTTATTTGAGAGGAGCCTGAGGAGACACATGGAGAGACACACTGACAAATGAGGATGTGAAGGAGCGTTGTGGTGTGGCTGTGGATGTGATAGGACGTGTTAGGAGAAAAACATTGAGGTGGTTTGGCCATGTGCAGAGGATGAAAAGCGAGAGACTGATGAAGAGAGTGTACAAGTATGTGAGTGAGGTGGAGAGGGGGAGGGGGAGGGGGGGACCAAGGATGAGATGGAGGGATGGAGTGAAGAGGTAAATGAGAGAGGGGAGTGTGAGCTGGGAGCGGGGAAGTGAAATGGCGGGGGATAGAGCGACATGGAGGCGATTTGTTGGTGGTCACCTTTACGGGATGAGGGAATCTGGCAACAGATAGACAGAGAGATAGAAGAGGTTGTGTAGATCATATTTGTAAAAATGGCGCACATAAACCATACCTCGGAATCCCCAGGTGGGGGGACCACAAATGCCCACACCATCCGCCCCTCTCCCGGTGACGACTCACAGAGCTGCCTGGAACCACTGTCTGACTCACTCCTTCTTCATTTCTGTAACATTCACGGCCTTTCCTCTAACTTTCGCTCTGTCGAGCACCACCTCTTCTCCTCTAAACCTCACCTTCTCTTTCCTTCTGAGACTCAGCTGTCTGAGACAACTGACAGCAAACCCTTTTCTGTATCCTCCTACTTTCTCTATTCTCATTTCAAAGCCAAAGGTGGCTGTTGTGTATATGTACACAACGATCTATCTTGCTCCCGTGTTCCTGAACTTAATTCTTCTGAATTCTCTACTCTCTGGCTTCGGCTCTCCTGTCATTCTCTGACTAAATATATCTGTGCTGTTTACTTATCTCCTAATTCTACCGACTATCAAAAAATCTTTGACTATCTTACTTCTATGATGGAACACATTCTATCCATCTCTCCTTTCTCTGAAATCTCCATTCTAGGAGATTTCAATGTTCACCACCACCTTTGGCTCTCCTCTCCTTTCACTGATCCACCTGGTGAACAGGCCTACATCTTTTCTATCCTTAATGACCTACAGCAGCTTGTACAGCACCCTACCCGTATCCCTGACCGCCTTGGAGAGAGTTCTGACATACTTGACCTTTTCCTAACAACTAATCCTTCTGCTTACACTGTTAATCTTTTCTCTCCATTGGGCTCCTCCGATCATAACCTTATTACCTTAACCTGTCCTATTGCTCCAGTACAGCCTGTGGACCCTCCAAAGAAATGCTGCCTGTGGCACTTTGGAGCTGCAGATTGGGAGGCCCTCAGGCAGTACTTCTTTGATTTTCCTTGGAATGATTATTGCTTCCATGGCTGGGAGCCGTCTGAGTGTGCC
>JAGKTI010000977.1:50146-103315 GCA_018397915.1 Birgus latro | reverse complement strand
GTCAGGGATGCTCCAATGGCGATCTTCTCACCTACCTTTCAGAATCCTGGTCATCCTCCTTTCGGGGCTTTGGTGAAAGCTTTGCCTTTGCACTTGACATCTCAAAGGGTTTCGATTGAGTCTGGCATAAATCTTTAATTTCCAAACTGCCCTCCTACGGTTTCTATCCTTCTATCTGTGCCTTCATCTCTAGCTTCCTTTCTGGTCATTCTGTAGCTACTGTTGTAGACGGCCATCGTTCTTCTCCTAGACCTATCAAGAGTGGTGTTCCTCAGGGCTCTGTCCTATCACCAACTCTCTTCCTTTTATTCATCAATGACCTTCTAAGCTGTACATCTAACCCTATCCACTCATATGCTGATGATTCCACCCTTCACCTTTCCATTCGGTTTCTGCAACGTTCATTTCATCAGTTACTTCAACAAAAAAGGGATGAGGCTATGGCACACCTAATGTCTGACTTGGCTCGTATCTCTGATTGGGGTAAAAATAATCTTGTTATTTTTAATGCATCAGAAACTCAGTTCTTACACTTATCAACCCGACAAAATCTTCCTCAGGATTACCCACTAATGTTTAATAATGTCCAGCTCAGTCCTGCATCATCCTTGAATATGCTTGGGGTTTCATTTTCTTGGGATTTGTCATGGAAAGAACATATTACATCTCTTGTGAAATCTGCTTCCAAGAGATTAGGTGTGCTAAGCCGATTCCGAACTTTCTTTACCCCTGCATAGTTGTTGACCTTGTACACGGGTTTTATTCGCCCATGTATGGAGTACAACTCTCATGTGTGGGGAGGCTCCCCACATGCAGCTCTTCTCAATAGGGTGGAGTCAAAAGCTTTTCGTCTCATTAACTCTCCTCCTCTTACTGATTCCCTTCAACCTTTGTCTCTTCGCCGCACTGTTGCATCTTTATCTCTCTTCTATCGCTACTTCAACGGTCACTGTTCCTCCAAACTGTCTGCTTGCATCCCTCCACCTCTACAACGGGCACGTAGTACCTGTCTAGCAACAAACTCTCATCCCTTTTCTGTCCAACTCTCTAAAGCAAGAGTTAACCCTCACTCCCAGTCCTTCATTAATGCAACTGGTCATCTCTGGAACTGTCTTCCTCTGTCTGTATATCCTACTACCTATGATTTCCAGTCTTTCAAACGCAGTGTGTCCAGGCATTTTGAAATGAACAGATCTTGAATTTGGCTCTTTTGTGTTGTTTTTGCTTTTTCTTGGAAGGAACAGTATTCAGGCCCATGGCCTTTGGTTCCTTCTTCTTTGCATTAAAAAAAAAAAAAATAAGATGGAGAGAACACTTTAAGGAATTGCTGAACATAGGGAATGAAAGAAATGCGAGTATAAGTGGCTGGGAGAAGCAGGGATATGAGAAGAGAGGAAAAATTCAGTAGGATGGAAGTTGTAGAGACACTGAAGAAAGTCAAAGTGGGGAAAGCCTCAGGAATGGATGGGGTGTATGGTGAAATGCTGAAACATGGAGGAGAGATAGTAGTAGAATGGATGTGGAAGATGTGCAGATTGGCCTGGGAGGAAGGTAGAGTCCTGGAGGATTGGAAGTCAGGCATAATTATTCCCCTGTACAAAGGAAAAGGGGAAAAAGAAGTGTGTGGTAATCATAGGGGTATTTGTTTTCTTAGTGTAATAGCAAGTGTATACGGTAGGATACTTACTGACAGAGTTAAGGAAATAACAGAGGAATCAGTTGAAGATGAACAGGTAGGTTTTAGGAAGGGAAGAGGTTGTGTAGATCAAGTATTCATGCTTAAGTCTTTAGTGGAAAAGTTTCTAGAGAAAGAAAAGATGTATGCTGCCTTCTTGGATTTGGAGAAAGCATATGCCAGGGTGGATAGACAAGGAATGTGGAAAGTATTAAGAATATATGGAGTAAATGGGAAGTTGCTGAATGCCATGAAGATTATTTATGAGGGTGCTAAGGCTGCAGTGCATGTGGACAGTGAGCAGAGTGAATTTTTTCTATTTGAAGGTTGGAGTAAACAGGGATGTGTCATGTCTCCGTGGTTGTTCAATCTGTATATGGATGGGGTTATAAAAGTGATTCTCGGCACAAGGTAGGGCAGTTTTTGGAAACTCCCCGTACTGTTGTTTGCAGATGATACTTTGCTGTTAAGTGAAGATGAAAGGGAGCTGCAAGGCTTGGTGAATGAGTTTGGAGACTGTGTAAGAAACAGAATCTAAAGGTGAATGTAGGGAGGAGTAAAATTTTGGTCTTCAAGAGAAATCAAGTCACTGAATGTACAGTGAGGCTGGATGCTGAGGCATTGGGAAATGTGAGTGCGTTTACGTACTTAGGAAGTGTGATGAGTAAGATCGGATGTTTAGAGGATGAAGTGCTTGAACGGGTACAACAAGGAAGAAAGGTTGCTGGTTCTTTGAATGCAGTGATAAGAAACAGGGAAGTGAGCATGGAAGTAAAAAAGTCACTGAATTACAGTATTGTGATACAAACTCTAATGTATGGATGTGAAGCTTGGACTTGTTGGAAGGACACATGTCAAGAGTGAGAGCAGTGGAAATGAGTTGTTTGAGAAGAGCATATGGAGTCACATGGAGAGATAGGCTGATAAATGAGGAAGTGAAGGAGTGTTGTGGTGTGGATGTGATAGATAACATTAGGAGAAATACATTGAGGTGGTGTGGCCATATGGAGAGGAAGGAGAGCGAGAGACTGACGAGGAGAGTGTATGGGATTGAGGTGGAGGGAGGGAGAGGGAGGGGGAGGCCAAGGATGGGTTGGAGGGATGGAGTGGAGAGGTATATGAGAGAGGGGTGTGTGAGCAGGGAGCAGGGCAATGAAATGGCGGGCGACCTGGAGGCGATTTGTTTGTGGACACCCCTTGTGGGATTAAGGCGTCTGGCAGTAGAATGTAGATGAATAGATAGGCTCCGGGTCCCACGCTGTCTCCCCCTTAAACCCATTTATGCACTGTAAAATTTACTGATCACACCCGAAAAGAAATTGTATTAATGTAATACAAAGTACATAATAGGCAAGGAAACTCACTTGGAAGACTGGAGTGAGGTGCTTAATGGAAAGGATGGGGGTGTAGTTTTCGAGGCAGGTATTGAGGCTGCTACCTCTGGCACCTCCACCCTCCTCTGCCTTTGCTGCCTCTGCCTTTCCATGCAACACATCCATTCTGTGCTTCATCTCTTCTGTGGCAATGACGGCGAACAAGTGACAATTGCTTTCCGTGCGCCCAGTTTGTTTACGTTTTCTCTCTCCGAACAGAGGGGTTTTCACGTGAAACATGGTATTTGAGAATATTTACAGGCCACTGCTAGCCATGAAACCTCGAACAAAGATGTCGCTGAAGTTAGGGCTTTACTGTATTTGCATGTTAAATCAGTAAAGTATTTATTCACCATAGTCTGTCAAGGTGAGTTGTTGAGCCAAAGTCAAAACACATTTGCTCTGAATCCAGATTTTTTATTAACAGTTAAACACAAAATTTTGGCTGAATTTCAGATCATTGGGTGTGTTAGAACCTATATTGTGATAAAAATTATATTTTCCAATTAAATGTGCTGATTCAGTGCTGATCCAGTAAATGACTGCTGATTCAGTATTTCATCACACTTGTAGGTAGTATCATAGAGACAGTTTTTAACCCGCCCCGTCCCCCCGATGTACGATGCACGTCACAACTTTTTTTCATGCTGATGTCGGGAAGCCGACATGCATCCCCTCGGGCAGGTGTAAGAGGACACGCAGCTGTTACAGGTGTGCAGGTGACACCGCCTGCCAGACGTGAGTTTAGGATGAAACGCGGACAGGGGGGAAAGAGTAGGGGTTCGATGGATTCTGTGTACAGCTGTGGGCAATAGGGAGATGGAATAAGGAAGGGAGGTTGAGAGAAAGAGATAACTGGAGGAAGGAGGAGGAAGAGATAGAGAGAGAGGAGTGGTGCAGGTGGTGTTGGTCAATTTGTTTTTGCACAAGACTGCTGGTTGGGCGTTATCCGATCGTGGGAGCGTGCGCTGAGTCTGCAGATCTGGTCCGGCTCGGCAACGGGTGAAGCGGGTGAGATGTGGGTGACGGCGTTGGATGAGTGGGTGAAGTCATCACCCACCTCGCAGCCACATGAGCCGCTAGCGAACATCGGCAACTTTCTGAGGCCAGACAGGGCTAGAGACCTCAGTTCAGACTAGAGCCTGGAGGAGAGCCCTAGTGAACGGTGAGGCAGGTGACGCAGCCCGACGTAGCCTGGTGCAGAGACGTCGCTGTATAGCCAAGAAGTAAAGTTCCAGGAGTCAGCAATGAGAGCACTACTGGTAGTAAGTGAAAAAGTACATGCTTGTGTAACCGCGGGTACAACCGACTAGCAGTGCTATTTTATTTGTCTGTCGTCTGGGACTAGTACAAGGACTCCTAGTTAGAAACGGAAGGAGTTAAGATTTTAATGTTTAAATGTGTTTTTCTTATACTGATGTAACAGTGATTTCATATATATGAGTGAGTAAAGAGTGCTATATATATAACAGCACTAGTGATTTTTTACAAGACTGGCTTTGCTTTATTAAAATAGTGTTAGTATTCAAGTGACTTAAGAGTAGACGTGTATGTGCGGTTTTTTTGCACATTTGCACGTGAAGTGAAATGAGGTGGGAATTACCTCAGAGTTATTTGTAGATTTTTGTAAATACTATTTTGTAATTAAAGCCTAGAAAAGCCAAATTATTTTTTCACTTCTTCCAGTTCCCAGTTCTAAGTACATGTGTGTAGTGGCGTGTTAGTGAAGTCCCCCATGTCGCGCGTTGCCAGTGTCGAGGCGGATTTTACCACGTTACCATTCACTATTAAATACGGGAGAATATATTCCCGAGAAATACCATAACGACACCTGGGCAGCGGTGCGACACTGAGACCCACCGACGTGCGTCGTACGTTAGTCAATTGCAAGGCCCGTCGTGTGCACATTTTTCAACATTCACAGGTGATTTTTGGTAGGCATATGTGGGAGACCTTTCTCTACCCCCAGCCAGGCTGCAACACTACCTGACCCTGTGCAACCTGCCCCCCCCCCCTCGGGGGGTATGCCATTTTCTCACAACTCACCTGTTAGCAGTGACCCGGCCAGTAAAGACACGTAGCACCACGGTCTCTCTGACGATGAAATTCAAGGTGAAAGTGATTCCTGATGTGGAGGACAAAGATTATGTGGCACCAGAGTTAGTAATGAACAGAAGTACTGTAATGAGGAGGTAACATCGCCAAGGTAGGTGCGACATGTTGATATGTTTGGTGAGGGAACAACGCTTATATTGCCTATATTATTGTATGTAAAGCTATATACTCTTGTACTACATATAAATTTGTACCAAATAAATAAATATCTACGAGCCTGTGTGGTTTTGGTCAAGTTTCCTTTGCATAGGGAGCATCTTTTATGGAGCATGGCATCATAGAAAGCGGTAGCCAGGTGAGGGATCTCTCACTTGTTTAGGATATTTTTCACCTCAGGTGAGTGCTTTCTCGCTGAATTTTTAATGTTTCTCACCAAAAGCGGAGGTTTGAGCCAAAAAAAGACAACTTGAAAATCGGTTGGGTTCTGGGGGTGGGTTGGGTAAAAAAGCGGTCGGGACGGGGCGGGTTAAGACTGGGAGTGTTAGAACCTAAATTGTTGCTTTGGAATTTTGGTGTAATCAGTAGTTCAGTAAACATTGCATAAATTCACACAATCAGTTAGCTACACATCTGGTATCACCCAAAAATTAAATTAAGCTTTGAAATGATCTTTCACAGTGAAGGAGTTAAAAGAGTTATTTGAAGGAGTTAAAGGAAGTTGTTTGTAATCCCTGCAGTCAGATGGGACCTTCTTAAACTGAATACAGTTGTTTTGTTCAGAAAGAGGCAAATAAAAATTAAAAAATGGCATTCCTGTGTTGATGGGGTTAAGGTAGACTTCTTAAATTAGCATGTAAATCCCTTTTCCTCTTTCATTTTTTCCTCAAGTGTGCCATTCCTCAGTTCTGTTAATTTGTTGTTTTATTTATTTTTAAATCTATCTCCTATAGTACCAAAGTATTTTATTCAACTGAAGAGAGACATGTTACAGTGAAAGGATTTATTCAACTCTTTCCCTTCATCATCCTCCCGATCAGGTGCGACCTTGCTTAGCCCAGGAACAAGGCCGGGGGTCATGTGTAGAGGTGGCTGCAGCATCCTCCCAGGTCATCCTTGGCTATGACCACTTCTGTGATTTCGATGCTGTGTTTGGCCCAGGAGTTTCGCAGAAGGAGGTGTACCAGGCTTGTGTGGCAGACCTTGTGACTAACTTTTTTCAGGGTGAGTGGGATTGTGGTTATAAACGAATACAGTATTAGTATTGGTCTGTCCTAACCTTATTCCCTGGCATGGCATGATAGTTTAATCAACTGTAGCTAAATGTTTAGCTTGAACTGTCCTGGTGAGACCAAAGTTAACCTGTGGGTTGCAACATACCTCATGTGGGGGTGTCTCATAAAGGTGTGACATACCTTTTTTGAGCGAGATTTTCAACAGTGCACCAGAAGGCTTCTAGAAGGATCAGTATGATGCAAAATTTATGGAGTAGTAGGGTAACTGGTGCTCTAATATCCACCCACTATCTTGAACCGAGTTGCTAAGCTGCACCAGCAACAATGACTCAGAAGTACTCACTTCGTAACGCATTTTCTGCAATATTATCACCGCAGAAAAGGCAGTCATGGTTAGAATAACATAAAATAAAATGTAAGGTCAATAGAAAGCAATGGTACAGAAGTAGGGTGGTAAATAATGGGTGTAAAAGTAGCCCCCGAAGCTTGTATTTGCAGTGTGTAGAGCAAGCTGGCAACACACCTGGCAAGCAGGGAGACTGGCAAAAGCCTGTTCACAGCCTGTCTCGTCTGCCTCAATACGCATTACTCTCTCTCTCTCTCAAAGCATAATTTTCATGTTCCAGAAATTCAATTTCTGACAATTATTTCTCCAGATCTACGTTGATTTCATTTTTAAAATATTCTGTGGGTAGCTTTACAATGCAGTTTCCTTGCCACTCATATACAGTGCTTCCTCCAATTTTGCGAGAATATGGTCGACAAAAAACCTCGCAAAATCGAAATTCGCAAAGTTTAAACAATTAAATATATGCAATAAAGGTAAATTGGTCGACATCACCCCAAGGTAAGCACTTTTTCCCACTCTTACTCTCGACTCTACCTCTTAATTTTATGATGATAAATGAAACAAACATGGACTGATGTATTGTACAGTAATATTGTTATGAAAACATCATAGGTAACAAACATAAAAGAGAAAAAAATGCATATTTACACTGATGTGAAGACTGGCGTGGTGTACGGGACTGGTGGCGGGGCAAGGCTTGGGTGCGACTACTGTGGTGTAAACAAACATGGGGGGCGGCAGAACACCGAACTAGGAGGCACAGTCAGGGTGACCAGATTTAGCATAATTTTGCTAATTTTAGCATATTTTTCCAGAAAATTGTGTGTTTAGCACAAAATTTAGCATGTTATCAAATCTAGCATATTTTTAGCATAATCTAATAAGCTTCGGACAATTTTTAGCATGATTAGAATAACTGACCACTCGTGGCTAGCAGTAGTTTCTGGATTGAAGACCAGGATACATGTTTAATATAATATGATTAATGGTAACTGTGAAAGTCCATACTTTTAACAAACCTAGAGCAGGAAATCACGGACTTTGGAGGAGGGTAGACGTGTACTGTACAGATCCACAGGCGCTGGGACCCAGGGTGCCGCCGTGGCTGACTAAAGTCAGTTATTCAGCTGAGTCTGTGGATGCCGTCTGTTCAGACTGCGGCAGGTTCAGTGCCCATCATTTCTCTACTGCTTAGTACCTCCTGTAGGTTGAAGTGCTTAAGTGTGAAGTGTGGTAGGAAGAGTTTCAGCTTATGTTTCACAAACATTTGTCAAATAAACTTTTAGAACCTGAGTAATTATTTATTTTAATGTTCTTCTTTCATAATTATAAGAGTGCATACTGTATACAGTTAAAAACGTAGAAATAATACTATATTAATCATAAAATATACCAGAAACCGAACGTATTAAGAGCAACAAAAGATTTAGCATTATTTTTGCCAATCTAGCATAATTTCAGCTGCTGTCTAGTGTATTCCAGCTAGAGAAATCTGGTCACCCTGCCCACCACTCGACCTCACAAAGTGTGTGATCGCTCGCAAAGTTCATAAATGTTAAAAAATAAATGACTTGGAACTACCTCGCAAAATTGGTGATTCGCAAAGTTAAAGTTCGCAAAGTTGAAGGATGTACTGTATATTTCATGGAAATCTGTATGAGTGACCAAAATTGCCATTTTATCATACCACGGGGGATATCTGCATGACCCCAGCCCACGGATTAACCTGTCCCAGTCTAACTTTCAGCACATATAATGAATGATGATCGTTAAATGGTGTGCAATGGGTCCTGAAATATGTATTCCCGTTTTTGCCCCAGCGTAGTCTGAAATTACCTGCCCCGCATCATGATTGCTGTGTTGTAATAACAAGTTACTGTAATACTGTGCAAGTCATGAAGAAGTGCTATGATGAGGAAGTGAAATGTGGTGCAAAAGGGTGAAATAATGAGCCAGGTTATTGTAAAATGAGGGTAGTTTTCATTTTTAATACTAGAATAGGATGTTGTACTCACTTATTTTATGATATTGTGCTCATTTATTTTCAAAGGTGTCCTTGAATTCCCACTTGAGGGGATTGGGGAGACTTTTGGATTTAATGAACATTTGACTTTAGTGAACCTAGCATCCTCCAGTTAGTTCATTATAGCAAAAATTTACTTTAATTATTTAAATCTAATATAGCTTAACTTGACCTGATCTTCATTAGTATGATTCATGAAACTGATACTGACCTGACCCAGTTTTATTTTAAGAGTTATTTGGTATGGCATAATTCAGCAGTTCCAATCTTATCCAGCTTTACCTTTCGTTTACTAACAGGATTACATAATGTTATAATAAGTGTAATCTAGCCCAGTGCTAAATTAGTTTAGCATGGCCTCACCTATTCCAGCTGTGGTTAATGTTAAATTGCCCTTGAATGTAACCCCTCCAATAGAAGGGGTCTCACTCAAACTAAATAAGTGTTTTGCAGTAGCAAGAATAAAGGAGTTACCTGACATTAGTACTGTAATGAATTTAACAAGATGTAATGAAAGTGAAGGGATTTATTTTATTCAAAAAAAAAATATTATTAATCATTAAATTTAGCAGATCTCACCCAACATAATCTGTTTTAATCTGACACGATTTAGCTGAACCTATCCAAATGTAGCTTGTCCTAACTTGGCCATTTTTAATCTCAACTACCTTTATTGGTTGTATTGTAAGCTGTGTATTGTGATTAACTGAACCTGTATAATCAGTAATGGTAAAGGATACAAATATTCATCAATACAGTATAACACTATCGTAACCAGGAATAGTGTATTATATTAATATGATGAGTGAAAGTGTGTTAGCAGAGTGGAAAAAGGCTGTGATTGTACCCCTGTACAAAAATAAAGGTGAGTGAAGTGAGTGCAAGAATTATCATGGCATAAGTTTATTGAGTGTGGCAAGAAGGGTATGTGAAAGAACTATTGTAAAGTAACAGAGATATCAGAAGTCTTAGTGAGTGGTGAACAGGGTGGCTTTAGGAGTGACAAAGGATGTGGGGATCACTTATTTGTAGTGAGACAAATAGTGGAGAAGGCTTGTGAGAAGGACTACGTGTTTATGGCATTCATGGATCTGGAAAAAGCATACGACAGAGTAGACAGAGAAAGATTGTGGAAGGTTTTGCTCATGTACGATGTGGATCGTAAGTTGCTAACTGCCATCAAGAGTTTTTATGATGGTGGTGAGGCATGTGTATGAGTTGATGGGCATCTAAGTGAATGATTCACGATTGGTGTGGATGTGCGGCAACTTTGTGTGATGCCCCCATGGTTGTTCAATATATATATATGGATGAGGTGATGAGAGAAGTAAAAACATGAGTATTGTAGAGGGGGATGGCATAGATAATGAATGGTGATATATGGAATATCTCAAATTTGTTGTATGCTGATGATGCAGTACTACTGTACTTGCAAATACCGGACAAGAACTTGGTAGACTAGTGCAGAGTTTTGCTGATGTCTGAGCATTGTGCCTTGAGAGTAAAAGTAGAGAAGAGTAAGGTGATGGTTATTTAGAGAGAAGGTGACTCCCAGTGCAATGTTACAGTGAATGGAGTGAGACTGGAATTGGTGAGAGAGTTGAAATACCTGGGTACAATGAGAGAAAAGAGAGGAAAATGTGCAAAAGAAGTTGAAAGTAGAGTGACACAAGGAAGAAAAGTAGCTGGTACAATGAAGGCCTTGATAAGAAACAGAGGCTTGAGTGTTGCAGCTGCACATGACTTACATGAAGGAGTGTTAGTGCCAACTTTAACATATGGATATGAGACTATGGTGTGACATGAAAATGAAAAGTCAGGAATAAGGGCAGTGGAGATGAGAATGCTGAGGAGTGTATGTGGAATACAGAGAGTGGATAGGATATGAAATAATGTGATTTGTGAAAGATGTGGAGTGAGGAAGTCTGTGGACACCAGAATCGAAGAGAGTGTACTGCAATGGTGTGGTCATGTGGAGTGAATGGATAACAATAGAGTGGTGAAAAAGGTATGTCTGAGCGAATTTGAAGGAGGGGGGAGGCGAGGTAGGCCAAGGAGAAGGTGGAGGGATATGGTGGATGAGTGTGTGAGGGAGAGAGGTTTGAAAGTCGGTGAGGCTAGGGAACTGACAAGAGATCGAGCTGGCTGGATGAATACTGTGAGGAGAAGCGCATGATCAGAGATTTGGCACCTCTTTTTAACGTGACAGCATCCGGATTGACTCTGTCGGATATAATTATGTAGTGGTACAGAACATGGTGAATTATTTTGGCGTATCAGATAGAGCCAGGATTTCGGGGGCTTAAATGTGAGTGAATGGAAGCGTGGCCCATTGGAATGGGCAGATTTGGGCTCTCCGGACATTGCTGCTCCTCACCCTGCCCTAAGGTGGGAAAGGAGGTATGGATGATGATGATGAATTTATTGACTAGCCCAGTGTAGTGTAACATAATCTGCTAAACTGTCCTTTCTTCAAGCTTTGTTTTATAAAACCAAAGAGAACTAGCATAGTTGCTTTTTTTTTTTTTTTCCCTCCTTGGTGTTACATGTTTTAATATTTGAATGATGCTGACTTAGCTGCCCAGTGTATCTTAGCATCATATGCTAACTTATCCTTTCATCTAAATTGGTCTAGCCCAGAGGTTCTTAACCTGGGGGGCGCGAGCCCGGGGGAAAAAGTAGGACTTTCTCTAATTATATTTGTAATTCTCTTAACAAGAGCATGGCCACTATCAAGATGATTATGAAAGAAATACAAAACATGTTTGGATAGCTTTATAAACTTCAAGAAGAAGTAGCAATACTTCTAGGTTCACAGCAGAGGGCAGATCTTCATGACAAGTTCCAGTCTGAAGGCCTTGTGCTATCTCTAGCGTACCTGATGGACATCTTCGAAGTGCTGAATGCAATCAACCTTAAACTACAAGGGAAAACATCAACATCATCATGCACCACGACACCATTCGAGCCTTCACGGCCAAATTCAACCTCTGGAAATGTCGAATTCAGGATGGAAATACAGCTAGTTTTAGTAACCTGGATTCTGCTCTCATTCACAATTACGTTGAATCTGAGTTTAAAAAAAAAATCACTCATCTGACTGACTTAAAGCAGAATTAATCAGATACTTCCCAGATGTAGATGAGAAGCATGAAGCCTGGAAATTCACCAGGAACCCATTTCAATGTGAGGTAGCTGATGTTTCGAATGAAGTGCAAGAGTATTTTCTTGAGTTAAATTCAACTCCTCAGCTGAGGAAGACTTCAAAGAGTTTGATCTTGAGATGTTCTGGGTCAAGTGCCTGCCTGTTTACCCTCTGATCTCACATAAAGCTCTTCGGATTCTGACAATGTTTGGATCCACGTATCTTTGTGAAGCTGCATTTTCCATACTCATTGTTGTCAAGACCAAGTACAGAAACCGGATGAATGTCGAAGGGGACTTACGTTGTGCACCCTCTGGCATTTGACCACGCGGTCAAGATCTGATGGCTAAGAAGCAGTGTCAAGTATTTCATTAGATTAGTAAGAAAGTAACCTCATTAAATATGCTGGGTATATTGTTTGCACAGAATTCATGCTCTGTAAAAAGACTAAAAACACCTATTTTTTCAGTTTTTCCTTAAAACCTGGGAGGGAATTTTATAAATTTGGTTGAAGATGCGAGGGGGGCGTGGAGGGAAGGACCAACTACTAGAGGAGGCGTGGTAGTAAAAAGGTTAAGAACCACTGGTCTAGCCTTTCCTGGTTATGTAAAGCCTAAACTAACAACTCCTTCATTACATGTGGTATTTTCTAAGCTGAATAAAATCTTATGATGGCAAGAATAAGGTTGGTATGACATCGTCATACTGAAAAGGTTATTGAAAATATTTCTGACTTTCAGTGCATGATGGGTTCTCAGAGCTGATCAAAATCGCATGACATTGGGAAAAGAAGCATAAAGAAAGACAACTTCATACTGAATGAGTTGAGGCCTATCACACTGTACCCTGCCCTACCTTTGTATTAAACTGTGATAAACAATGCATATTTGAGTATGTATGTATGTTAACCTAGCATAATAATGTATTTGTCCTTCCTCCTTTCTGCCATACCACACTTATACCCCATCCCAGGTCAGCCCAACTTTACTCCTACTAATAACCTAACCTAACCTAATGTCTCACAGGTTTGCATGACAGATGTGGGGGACTTGTTGATTAAGCTGTTGTTGGTGAGTGTGCTGTTTTGAGTTAGAATTATATTCTTTATTGCCATTTGGAAATAGATTAGATGTGCATACTTTCTTTTGCTGTTAACATATTCTGTGCCAGATTGTCCTCTTTTGTTTATGGGAAATTTCCTCTACCTCCTGGGTTAGGTGCTTCCTTGCAAAAGGTGTCCTGGCTAGAGATCCATTGATCATGTCTTTGTTTATAACCTATTCTTATTCCTGATAATTATTGTGCTATAAAGGTAACGTTATGAATTTCTTACACACATGAGAAATACTCTGAGGTATTTTCATTTGCAATTGTCAGAAGGCTCCCTGCCCCCAACACACCAATCTAATGAAGTTGTGTGAAACCTTGTTTACATAGGCTTAAAAGTTTACCCCTAGGAATGTGATCAACATCTGCTATTAAGGAGAGCTAGGTAAGGAGGTACAGTTTGTTGAGAGAGGATCTTCCCATATAACTCCTTGGAATACAGCCCACCGCAGAATCAGCCACAATTAAGACTGATCCCCTTTATGTGTATATCTGCCATCTCTTTGGTTCACAATTTTTTAACATTAAATTTTTTGCGTTATGTTTGTTCTTTCATTCGTTTATAAAGGGTCCAACATGATTGCATGCATTGGCTTTGGTCACCTAATTGTGGCTTTCCACACTCCTTAATCTCTGGCAGCCTCCCTACTCAGTTCCTCATCCTTGAGGTCACACTCAGTGACCTAGTTCCAAGTCTTTCTTGGTCTGCCTTTCTCAGCCCTACCCACGACAATCACACCTCTAACTTTCCGCACCCATTACTCATCTTCAGTTCTGCCAGCATGCCCAAACCATCTCAGTATACCCCTCCTCATCACATTACCGATACACTCAAGTCCCATCCTTCCTTTCAAGTCTTCAAGCACAGTTTTAGTCCTCCACTCCCCCCCAGGTATCACATTTAAGGATGTACTACACCTGTGTTATCTGTTTTCTCTCTTCATCTGATTTGCCACCTTAAATATAGTAAACTCTCAATAATCTGTTGTAATTCAGCCAATCCCTACACCGAATAACATGAAACGCCGGATATTGCATAGTACCCCCCCCTCCATCGGCTCAGCATTGAGTCGGTATTGTATTACTATCTGTCCTAAAAACATTGCCATGAGTTAAAGATGAAAACTAAGCATAAAATACAATAAAATAATAGATACAGTACAGAAATACAGTAATACAGCACCAGTTGGCTACTGATTATGAGCCAGTTGATAGGCCTCATCGCCAAGTATTGTATAGAACCAATAGTTACATCCATTTCGGCACCAGATATTGCTTTAGTACAGCCGAGCCAGCAGCACCGGATATTATGTTGGGCCGTATATTGCAAGAACAGATAATTGAGAGTTTACTGTGCCACATTAGTCCGTTTGGCACTGAGACTCTGACCCCACAAAATTCTCGTCAGATTCCCCCCCCCCACCATTTCTAAGCATAGGTTAAATAGCCCATTCCCTGAGGTCAAGCAGTTCTGTATGCTATACACATTTACTTGTGAGTACCTCAGGGCTAGTATCCATTGTCATTATATGTATGCCAGTGCATTTTTTTTTAAAAGTTAGTTTTAATGAAATTTAGATGATTGAACTATTTCCTGCCCTAGCTTGGGATCAACCTCTTGTACTTGTGGACAACAGGAACAACAGAATATGGTATTTCTGTAATCTTCCATTCCATCCTTGTAGATTACAGTACAATGTCCTCTCCTATAACGCAGGAATATTGTAGCCGGAAGCACTGTTCAATAGGATTGCGTGTTTTACATACCATATGTTTACATGTTAAAGGGTTTCATGGGACCCAAGCCAGCCCTAGGTTCACCATTTTGGGTCATTTTCATGATTTTTTCAGACATTTATGTACCTGATAAAAACTTTATAACATGAAACACTGCAATATTCCTCACCTTGAATGCTTTGGTGGTATGGTGGCTGGGTTAGGAGGCAAAAACACACACACACACACACACACACACACACACACACACACACACACAGAGCACGAGTACAGTCACAGCGTTGGGAGAGGGCGGGCTCAGATGGAGAAGAAACGCTCAGTGGACTGTAGTGACCACCACCAGCGTCCACTACAACAGTCTCCCCTGCAACCACTTCCCTTGGCGGGCTTGGAGACGACATATGCTCGCTCCGGGCAACAATGGCACAAGGGACCCCTGGCCACTGTGCTCTCTTTGCCTGCAGGAGCAGAGCAGGTGACCCCGCAGCTATGCTGGAGAAGCCAGACCAGATGCTCCTGTGGGCAAAAGGGCACAGTGGCCAGGGGTCCCCTGTGCCATTGTTGCCTGGAGCCTGCATATGTTGTCTCCAAACCTGCCAAGGGATGTGGTTGCAGAGGAAACTGTTGTAGTGGATGCTGGTGGTGGACACTACAAGACTGTGACGACACACTGCACAGACACTTCATAGCAATACATCATCATCTGGCAATCTGTGTGATATGCATCTCTTCCGTATAGTAAGATTTTGAAACATAAATAGGTGCCTCCTGCCACGTTATATATGCATCTTTTTCCTCGTAGTAAGATTTTGAAACACAAGCAGGTGCCTCCTGCATTCTGTGACTTCCATGTTCTAGGATCGCACATTGTAGGAGAGCTGGCTGTATTCTGCTGTACCATATATGAGGAAGGTGGTATCCTTGTGATAGAAAAGTGGTAGCTGATCATATGGTTGTAGGTACAGTATCCGGCTGTTGCAGTTAACACTTTATGGTTTTATTTAAAAGAAAATGCACTGATCCCTTTAAAGGACAGCAAGTCATTATAAAGCCTTCATTAATGCCATTCCACTAATTCTGTATGAGATATCCAGAACAAATCTTTTTATTCTTGGTGGAGAGTATACAGGTTGTTATGAGGAGGTTGGGCTAAAGGTGTAAGTGACTGGCCGAAGACTAAGTGGCCGGCTAGCCATATCAAGTTTAAACTCAAAATGGGAGGAAACTGTATTAAAGTATAAAACAAATAGCAGTGACCAGAAAGGAGGAATGAAATAGACAATAGAAATACTTAATTCAGTTTACTTAACACTAACTTAACCCCTAACTCCCAGGTGTTGGTTGGAACTGTCAAGATATTGGTGGCCAAGTTGCACCAGGTGTTGGTTGGAACCGCACATGTTTTTCCACCGCAGTTTGAAGTGGCCGCCATTTGATTTTGTCACCAAAAGCTAGGGAGGGACTCCCGCCAGCTAAGCCAACCACACCTCAGTTGTCTGTGTGGCTTTGCCAGGTGTACGATGATTTTTTCTAACCCTTCTTGTCCGATTGGGTTACCGCCTCACGTGGGCTTTTGCTTCATCCACTCCTACCAAGCCTTTTCCAAAGGATACTAGGAAAGGTCTCAGCGACATAGAGCATGCCTTGGACACTGCTGTGTCTAATTTATCTAGTATTGGAGAAGTTATCACGTTGAGAGCAAAGTCAAAATCGGGGCCACCCACTAACGCACGAATACAGCCTACCTCTCGTGCCAAAAATAACTCTTCTTCATTACGTCATTACTCATTGAAATGACGACCTACAGATCTGGGGATAATTTCTTTTGTAAGAAGAAGAGTTACTGAGTAATATGGTCTTTAATTTGTTTCCTTAACTGCTATTGTTTCCAAGTTATTAAGGTTTGAAAACAGGCTATTTTTGGAAGAATTCCAGTAATGGGAGAACAATGACGCTATAAATAGCCCGGCATGGAGGGGTTAAAGCTACAAGAACAAAATCAAACAGGCTCAAAAATGATTGTCAAACTAAGACTTCCAGAAATTATCCTAAAGTTCAGACAACAATAATAAAGGTAAACCAGAACACTGAAACAAGCTCCTGGGTTGTAAAACCACTGGAGGTGCAATGAAGACTAAAATTTTTGACACTTGAATGAAGTAGGTGACATTAACAAAAGCAATTGGAATGACTCAAAATTAGCAGTTCTTATAAATAATTGCAATCACAATAAGTCCAACCCAGTAAGTAGAGCTTGTGCTGATACTCTTAATTAATAAACATTAACTCAAGTGTGGCAGATATAGTACTATATACAAAATGTCGTAGAGCAGGGCACACCAACACACAGGTCTAGTTCCAGCCGCTAAGTCAACTTGGTAACAGACAGCAGGCTCTTATATACAAACTCACAGAAGCATGAAAGGCATAAGAGAAACTCATTAACAAGATCAAAACTAACATGGGCAGACACAAGAAGGTCACTCTTACGACAACAACTCTATGGAAAGTTACAGAGATGGATGTCTGCATTATCTTACACATTGGAAAGGCTCAGAATTACATCTCAGTCAGTGATAGAAACTCCTGCTGGTAAATTTCACCTCATGATATACTGTAAACCCTTGATAAGTTAAACTATGTGGGGCACGGGTAGTTTGACTTACCAGATTTTCCGACTTTTTTTTTTTAATGCAAGGAAGAAGGAACCAAAGGCCATGGGCCTGTATACTGCCCCCTCCAAGAAAAAACAAAAACAATACAAAAGAGAGCCAAATTCAAGATCCATTCATTTCAAGATGCCTGGACACACTGTGTTTGAAAGACTGGAGATCATAGGAAGTAGGGAATACAGACAGAGGAAGACAGTTTCAGAGTTGACCAGTTGCATAAATGAAGGACTGGGAGTAATGGTTAACTCTTGCATTAGAGAGTTGGACAGAAAAGGGATGAGAGTTTGTTGCCAGACAGGTACTACATGCCTGTGTAGAGGTGGAGGGATGCAAGCAGACATTTCTGAGGAACAGTGACCATCGAAGTAGCGATAAAAGAGAGATAAAGATGCAACAGTGCAGCGAAGAGACAAAGGTTGAAGGGAATCAGTAAGAGGAGGAGAGTTAATGAGACGAAAAGCCTTTGACTCCACCCTATTGAGAAGAGCTGCATGTGGGGAGCCTCCCCACACATGTGAGTTGTACTCCATACACAGGCGAATAAAACCCGTGTACAAGGTCAACATCTGTGCAGGGATAAAGAAAGTTCAGAGTCGGCTTAGCACACCTAATCTCTTGGAAGCAGATTTCACAAGAGATGTAATATGTTCTTTCCAAGATAAATCCTGAGAGATTGAAACCCCAAGCATGTTCAGGGATGATGCAGAACAGCTGGACATTATTAAACATGGGTAATCCTGAGGAAGATTTTTTTGGGTTGATAAGTGTAAGAACTGAGTTTTTGATGCATTAAAAATAACAAGATTATTTTTACCCCAATCAGAGATACGAGCCAAGTCGGCCATTAGATGTGCCATAGCCCCATCCTTGTTTGTTGAAGTAACTGCTGAGATGGACGTTGCAGAAACCAAATGGAAAGGTGAAGGGTGGAATCATCAGAATATGAGTGGATAGGGTTAGATGTACAGCTTAGTAGGTCATTGATGAATAAAAGGAAGAGAGTTGGTGATACGACAGAGGCCTGAGGAACACCACTGTTGATAGGTCTAGGAGAGGAACGATGGCCGTCTACAACAGCGGCTATAGAACGACCAGAAAAGAAGTTAGAAATGAAGGCACAGATAAAAGGATAGAAACCATAGGAGGGCAGTTTGGAAATTAAAGAATTATGCCATACTCGATCGAATTCCTTTGAGATGTCAAGTGTAATGGCAAAGCTTTCGCCAAAGTCCCGAAAGGAGGATGACCAGGATTCTGAAAGGTAGGTGAGAAGATCACCAGTGGAGCGTCCCTGACGGAACCCATACTGATGATCAGAAAGGAGGTTGTGACAGGAAAGATGCTTTAAGATTTTTCTGTTAAGAATTGATTTGAAAACTTTTGAGATACAGGATGTTAAAGCAATTGGACGATAGTTAGAGGGTTGGGAATGGTCACCCTTCATTGGGATTGGCTGAATGAGAGCAAACTTCCAGCAAGAAGGAAAAGTACAAGTTGATAGACAAAGGCGAAAGAGTTATAACTAGGTAGGGTGTAAGCACAGAAGCACAGTTCTTGAGGACAACAGGAGGGACCCCATCAGGCCCATATGCCTTGTTAGTATTGAGGCCAGTGATGGCTGAAAATACATCAGCTGAAGAAATTTAATGTCAGCCATAAGGAAGTCAGAGGAGGGAATTGATGGAGGAACAGCACCGGAATCGTCTAAGGTGGAATTGGAGGAGAAAGTCTGAGCAAAGAGATCGGCTTTATCAGTAGAAGAAATAGCTACAGAGCCATCAGAGTAGAAAAGAGGAGGGAAGGATAATGAGGGAAAGTTGTTAGAAAGGTATTTGGCAAGATGCCAGAAGCACCGTGAAGAATATGAGTTGGAGAGTTGGGAACACTTGGCACGGATGAAATTATTTTTAGCAGAACGAAGAACAGACTTAGCACGATTCCGGGCAGAATCATAAGAAAGATGTGATTCAGGGGTGGGTTGGCTCTGGTACCTTTTGTAGGTCCTCCCCTTGTTGTGGACAGCATTAGAACAAGTGTGATTAAATTAATGCTTTTTTTGCATTAGACAAAGGATATGAGAAAGGAATGTATGCTTTCATGCTTGAGAGAATAACCTCCGTAATGTGTAAGGGACGTGCAGATGGCTCCCGGCCATGGAAGCAAAGAAGTACTGCCTGAAGGCCTTCCAATCTGCAGCTCCAAAGTGCCACAGACGGTGTTTTTTTGGCGGGTCCACAGGCCGTACCGGAGCGATAGGACAGGTTAATGTAATAAGGTTATGATCGGAGGAGCCCAACGGAGAGAAAAGATTAATGGTGTAAGCAGAAGGATTAGTTGATAGGAAGAGGTCAAATATGTTGGAACTCTTACCGGAAGTAATTGCAAAAAAAACTATATTACCCCCTTCAGTAGTTGCAAGTTATATGTGATTACGTATTCATTAACACTAAACTAAAGAAACATCTATAAGGCAGTGAAATTAAACAGTAAAAACAACTCATTGCATGTCATAGGGTAGACTAGGACAAGAGGTTGCATAGATGGAGGGGTGCAACAGTCAATTATGTAAAGCTCTGCACTTACAGTATTTACTTCACTTTACAATCAGTTATCTTAAATGTCAGGACCAACTTGCCTAGCCCCGGGCTCCTATGCTCCTCATGGGGCAACATAGGATTGGATGATGGATGGATGGATAGACTAAAATATAAGTCTTGGAATATAGTAGACTAAAATGTAGCACTTGGAATATAAGAAACCAAAATTTAACTCTTTGAATAAACACTAAGTCACACCTCTGTAAGTGTTTGGTTTCCCAGAAATTGCGCCTTCTGCCGGGTTGACTTATCAAGGATTTACTGTAACACTTCATCTGGCGACAGCATGCAGCCAGGCCAGCTGCTCTCACATGGTTTGGATATTTATTAAACTCTTCTCTATTCACATAAGTTCTAAGCATGATGTTAACAACAAAAGTGAATAATAAATGCTCTGATTAATACATGAGAACATAAGTAATTTGATCGGCCACACATAACAAGGTATAAAGGAAGAGGATGAACTAAAATACACTAGTCTCTATGGGCTTTGACCTTTTTCTCTTGCTTGGAAAATATGGAGGAAGAACTATACTACCTAACAAACTAATACCATGTTTTCCAAGAGACAGAAAATGGTTATACCACATAGGGGCTAGTGCATTTCAGTTTGTTCTCTTCCTTTTAATGTGTTTTCTGTATATTAACTCAGGTTTTGAATTTTTTTGTTTTAATTAAATTGACTTTGGTAGTGTGCATTCAAGTTTTTAGTATCAAGATTGTTTGTCATGAGATAAAATCTTTGATTGTGTGCATTTTTTGTGTTTTAGACTTGGCTCTGCTGGTGGAATAAGATATTTCTGAAACATCAGCCAATAAGGATCCTAATTTTACCTTTCTTTTGCATTCTGCCTGGTGATCCTGTTCCTCTTATGTCTGTGATTTCCATGCACCAAGTTTGTAGCTGAAATCTGATTCAAGATATAATGTGACAGTAGTAGGGTATGATTAACATAGGTCTACTGTACATACAGAGTAGTATACAGTTTATATCTTTTATCTCTCATTTCAAATGTTGGAACCAACTTGCCTAGCCCCAGGCTTCTATGCTCCTCATGGGGCAACACAAGATTGGGTGATGGATGGATGGATGGATTATTTGATTACTTGAGATATATAGTACCTGTATTCATTTTTTATTTCAGGATATAACGTGACAGTTGTAGGATATGGTCAGCGTGGCTCTGGTAAGACATTCACCATCACAGGACCGGACTTCCTATGGGCCATGAATGAAGAGGAGTTTGGACTCTTGCCTCAAGCTGTCCGGCACATCTTCAACCTTATGAGGGTACAGTTCCTGTTGTGGGCTGTTTTTTGACTTCTTATTTCTGTCTGTGTGTGTAGGTGTGGTACACAGGGATCCCTTGGTTATTGCTTTTTTTTTTTTTTTTTCCCCAAGAAGGAAGGGACCAAAGGCCTGCAAGATGTTTCCCTCCAAGAAGAAACAAAAACGAGATAACAGAGAACCAAATTCAAGATCCTTTCATTTCGAGTTGTCAGGACACACTACGTTTGAAAGACTGGAGATCATAGGCAGTAGGAAATACAGACAGAGGGAGACAGTTCCAGAGTTGACCTATTGCATAAATGAAGGACTGGGAGTAACGGTTAACTTGAATCTTCCATCAGAGAGTTAGGCAGAAATGGAATGAGAGTTTGTTGCTAGACGGGTGCTATTCTCCCACCATAGTGATGGAGGAATGCTGGCAGAGAGTTCAGAGGATCAGTAACCATTGAAGTAACGATAGAAAAGAGATAAAGGTGAACAGTGCGGCTGAGAGGCAGAGGTTGAAGGGAGCCAGTAAGAGAGGGAGAGTTATTGAGATGAAAAGCTTTTGACTCCACCATGTTGAGAAGAGCTGAATGTGGGGAGTACCCCTCACACATGAGAGCTGTACTCTGTGCAGGCGAATAAAACCTATGTATAAAGTCAACAACTGTGCAGGGGTAAGAAAGACTCGGAGTGGGCTTAGCACACCTAATCTCTTAGAAGCAGATTTTACAAGAGAGGTAAAATGATCTTTCTAAGATAAATCCTGAGAGAATGAAACCCCAAGTATGTTCAAAGATGATGCAAGATTGAGTTGGATATTGTTAAACATAAGAGAATACTCCTGTGTAAGATTTTATCAGGTTAAAAGATGTAAGAACTGAGTTTTTGATGCATTAAGAACACAGAAGAAATCTGTGCAGCATGTGAGGTGGTGTGTGGGATGAGGAGAAGATGAATGGGGGTTCAGGGAACAGCATGGTGGACTGAAGATGTGAGAGAGGCTGTGGCACAAAAGAAGAAAGCATATAATGAGTGGATGAGGAACAGGGGTTCGAAGAAGCTGAGAGACAGACGAGAGAGTTATATGTAGCGAGGAGGAGAGAGGTGAAAAGATTGTTAAGAGAGAGTAAGAAGAGAGTGGATGAGGAATTTGGAAGGAATTTGAGTGCAAAGTGTAGAGTTTGTAAGAAAATGTTCTGGAAGGAGGTAAAGAGAGCTAGACAGGGTGCCACCGAAGTCAGTGGGGGTGTGAAAGATAAAATTGGTAGATTACTAGTGGAGAAGGGAGAAAAAGTAAACAGATACAACACTTTAATGAACTGTTGAACACAGAGAATGAAAGTAATGCAAATATAAGTAGCTGGGGAATGGCTGGGAGAAGGAGGGCTGTGAGAAGAGAGGAAGAAATCAGTAGGATGGAAGTGGTGGAAGCAATGAAGATAGTTAAAATGGGGAAAGCCCCAGGAATTGATGGAGTGTGTGGTGAAATGGTGAAGCATGGAGGAGAGATAGTAATAGAATGGATGTGGAAGGTGTGCAGATTGGCGTGGGAGGAGGGTAGAGTCTCGGAGGATTGGAAGTCAGGTATAATTATTCCTCTGTACAGGGGAAATGGGGGGAGGGTGGTGTGTGGTAATCATAGGGGCATTTGCCTTCTCAGTGTGATGGGAGGGGTATATGGTAGGATACTTATTGACAGAGTTAGGGAAATAGCAGAGGAATTAGTTGGAGAAGAACTGGGAGGTTTTAGGAAGAGAAGAGGTTGTGTAGACCAGATATTCATTCTTAGATCCTTAGTGGAAAAGTTTCTAGAGAAGGGAAAGAAGTTGTATGCAGCCTTCATGGATCTGGAGACAGCATATGACAGGATGGATAGACAAGGATTGTGGAAAGTATTAAGAATATATGGAGTGGATGGGAAGTTGTTGAAGGCAGTGAAGAGTATGTATGAGGGTGCTAAGGCTGCAGTGCGTGTGGATGGCAAACTGAGTGAATCTTTCCATTTGAAGGCTGGAATGAAACAAGGATGTGTCATGCCTCCATGGTTGTTCAATCTGTACATGGATGGGGTTATAAAAGAGATACGAGGTCGGGCAGTGGATGTTGGAGCGACCCTACTGAGAGAGGGCAGTGTTTGGAAACTCCCTGTACTGTTGCTTGCAGATGATACTGTGTTGTTGATCGAAGACGAAGGGGAGCTGCAAGGCTTGGTAGATGAGTTTGGGAGAGTGTGTAAGAAACGGAATCTAAAGGTGAATGTGGGGAAGAGTGAAGTGATGGTCTTCGAGAGAACTGAAGCCAGTGAATGTACAGTGAGATTGGATGGGGAGGATACGGAGAATGTGAGTGCATTTAAGTACTTGGGTAGTGTGATGAGTAAGGATGGAAGTCTGGAGGGTGAAGTGCTTGAAAGGGTGCAGCAGGGAAGGAATGTTGCTGGTTCGTTGAAAGCGGCAATAAGAAACAGGGAGGTGAGCATGGAAGTAAAAAAGTTGTGACATGAAAGTATTGTGATACCAACTCTAACATATGGAAGTGAAGCTTGGACCCTGTTGGAAGGACAGAAGTCAAGAGTGAAAGCAGTGGAAATGAGTTATTTGAGAGGAGCATGTGGAGTCACATGGAGAGAGAGACTAACAAATGAGGAAGTGAAGGAGCATTGTGGTGTGGTTGTGGACGTGATAGGAAGCGTTCGGAGAAACAAGTTAAGGTGGTTTGGGCATGTGGAGAGGATGGAGAGTGAAAGACTGACGAGGAGAGTGTATGTGAGTGGGGTGGAGGGGGCGAGAAGGAGGGGGAGGCTGAGGATGAGATGGAGGGATGGAGTGGAGAGGTACATAAGAGAGGGGGGTGTGAGTTGGGAGCGGGAAGTGAAATGGCGGGGGACAGAGCGACATGGAGGCGATTTGTTTGTGGTCACCTTGTACGGGATTGAGGCATCTGGCAATAGATAGATAGATAGATAGAACACGTTTCTTTTGCCCTGCTCAGAGATATGCGCCAAGTCAGACATCCCTTGTTTGTTGCAGTAACCTCTGAGATGGGCACTTTGGGAAGCAAATGAAAAGGTGAAGGATGGAGTCATCAGCATATGAGTGGATAGGGTTAGAGGTACAGCTTAGAAGGTCTTTGAAGAATTGAAGGAAGAGAGTTGGTGATAGGACAGAGCCCTTAGGAGCACCACTTTTTGTAGCTCTAGGAGAAGAACTGTGGCCATCGATTGTACAGCAGCGGCTATAGAACAACCAGAAAGGAATCTAAGAGATGAAGGCGCAGGTAGAAGGATAGAAACCGAAAGAGGGCAGTTTGGAAATTAAACATTTATGTCAGACTCAGTATAAAGCCTTTGAGATGTCAGTTGTAATGGCAAACCTTTTACCAAAGTCTCAAAAGGAGGATGACCAGGAATCTGAAAAGTAGGTGAGAAGATCGTCAGTGGAGCGTCCCTGGTGGAACCCATACTGGTGATCTGAAAGACGTCCTGGTGGAACCCATACTGGTGATCTGAAAGACGCCCTGATGGAACCCATACTGGTGATCTGAAAGACGTCCTGGTGGAACCCATACTGGTGATCTGAAAGACGTCCTGGTGGAACCCATACTGGTGATCTGAAAGACGTCCTCGTGGAACCCAATCTGGTGATCTGAAAGACGTCCTGGTGGAACCCATCTGGTGATCTGAAAGACGGTTGTGATAGGAGAGGAGGTTGAAAATTTTTTTTGTTAAGAAACTCAAATACTTTTGAAATACAGAATGTCAATGCAACTGGGTGATTGTTAGAGGGGTGGGAATGGTCACCCTTCTTTGGGACAGGCTGAATGAGAGCAAACTTCCAGCAAGAAGAGGAGGTACAGGTTAACAGGCAAAGATGAAAGAGTTTACCTAGGCAGGTTGAAATCACAGAAGCACAGCTCTTGAGGACAACAGGAGGAACCCCATCAGATCTATATATCTTGCTAGTATTGAGGCCAGTGATGGCAGAAAATACATCACCTGAAGAAATTTTAATGTCAGCTATGAGGAGGTCAGAGGGGGGAAGTGATGGACGAACAGCACCGGAATCGTCTAAGGTGGAATTTGGAGGAGAAAGTTTACGGCGATGAGTTCTGCTTTATCAATAGAAGAGATAGCCATAGAGCCCTCATCAGAGTGGAAATGAAAGATGATGAGGTAATGTTGTAAGAAAGATTTTTGGCAAAGTCCCAGAAGGAGTGGGAAGAATTTGAGTTGTATAGTTCAGAGCGTTTATTGTGAATGAAATTATTTATAAATTATTATTTATTATTATTATTATGTGTATTATGGTGGGATGAAGATGTTAAAAGAGCAATGGAGGAAAAGAGAAAGAAGTGGATAGAGTGGTTACAGGACAGGGTTTCAATTGAAATAAGAATTGAATATATTGAGACCAAGAAGAGACTAGTGAAGACGAAAAAGGAGGTAAATGATGATATAGGAAGAAAAATGAATGCAAACTACTCTAAAAATAGGAAGTTATTCTGGAAAGAAGTGCATAAATGTAGAAGTGACAGTGGAGAGAAATGTGAAGATGTAAAGGATGTAGGTGGTAGGTTATTAACCCATGGGGATGAAGTTAGGACCAGATGGAAAAAATATTGTGAAAACCTGATGAATGGGGATAGAGACAGCACAGTGACTGTGAATGTGAATGGTTTTGGGGGTGTGCAGAGAAGGAAGGTAGTGCCAGGAAATGTGACATTTACACAGGTGAAGAGTGCTGTGAAGCGGTTGAAAAATGGGAAAGCAGCTGGGGTTGATGCGGTGTATGCAGAGATGATTAAGTGTAGTGGAGAGAGTGGAGTGAAGTGCTTGTTGTAGATTTGTAAGAAGGCATGGATGAGTAAAATTGTGCCAGCAGAGTAGAAAAATGCAGTGATTGTACCCCCGTACAAAAATAAAGGTGAGCAAAGTGAGTGCAAGAATTATCATGGCATAAGTTTATTGAGTGTTGTAGGGAAGGTATATGGAAGAGTTATCATAGAGAAAGTAAGAGAGATATCAGAAGACCTAGTGAGTGAGAAACAGGGTGGCTTTAGGAGTGGCAGAGGATGTGTGGATCAAATACTTGCAGTGAGACAGATAGTGGAGATGGGTTTTGAGAAGGACTGTAAGGTGTTTATGGCATTCATGGATCTGGAAAAAGCATATGACCAATTAGACAGAGGTGGATTGTGGAAGGTTTTGCTCATGTACGGTGTAGATGGTAAGCTGGTGGGTACCATCAAAAGTTTTTTTTTGATGGTAGTGAAGCATGTGTAAGAGTTAATGGGCATCTAAATGAATGGCCTATGATCGGCATGGGCGTGCGACAAGGTTGTGTGATGTCCCCATAGTAGTTCAGTGTATATATGGATGGGATGATGAGAGAATTAAAAACACAAATAATAGAGAGGGGGATGGCGTTGGTCACGAAAGGTGATGGATGGAATATCTCATATTTGTTGTATGCTGAAGATGCAGTACTGCTTGTAAATACCAGACAAGAGCTTGGTAGACTAGTGCAGAGGTTTGCTGATGCCTCTGAGCATCGTGCCTTGAGAATAAATGTAGAAAAGAGTAAATTGATGGTTATTGAGAGAGAAGGTGACTCCCAGTGTGATGTTACAGTGAATGGAGAGAGACTGGAATTGATGAGAGAATTGATAGAAAAGAGGAAAATGTGCAAATGAAGTGGAAAGTAGAGTGACACAAGGAAGGAAACATGAAGGAGTGTTAGTGCCAACTTTAACAAATGGATGTGAGACTGTGGTGTGGCATGAAAATGAAAAGTCAGAAGTAAGAGCAGTGGGGATGGGAATGCTGAGGAATGTATGTGGAGTACAGAGAGTGGATAGGATATGAAATAATGTGATTCATGAAAGATGTGGAGTGAAGAAGTCTGTGGACACCAGAATCGAAGAGAGTGTGCTGAGATGGTATGGTCATGTGGAGAGAATGGATAACAATAGTTTTTTTTTTTTTTTTAAATGCAAGGAAGAAGGAACCAAAGGCCATGAGCCCTCATACTGTTCCTTCCAAGAAAAAACAAAAAACGATATGAAAGAGAGCCAAATTCAAGATCCATTCATTTCGAGATGCCTGGACACACTGCGTTTGAAAGACTGGAGATCATAGGAAGTAGGAAATACAGACAGAGGAAGACAGTTCCAGAGTTGACCAGTTGCATAAATGAAGGACTGGGAGTAACGGTTAACTCTTGCATTAGAGAGTTGGACAGAAAAGGGATGAGAGTTTGTTGCTGGATGGGTACTACGTGCCCGTTGTAGAGGTGGAGGGATGCAAGCAGACAGTTCAGAGGAACAGTGACCGTTGAAGTAGTGATAGAAGAGAGATAAAGATGCAACAGTGCGGTGAAGAGACAAAGGTTGAAGGGAGTCAGTAAGAGGAGAAGAGTTAATGAGACGAAAAGCCTTTGACTCCACCCTATTGAGAAGAGCTGTATGTGGAGAGCCTTCCCACACATGAGAATTGTACTCCATACAGGGGCGAATAAAACCAGTGTACAAGGTCAACAACTGTGCAGGGGTAAAGAAAGTTTGGAGTTGACTTAGCACACCTAGTCTCTTGGAAGCAGATTTTACAAGAGATGTAATATGTTCTTTCCAAGATAAATCCTGAGAGAATGAAACCCCAAGCAAGTTCAAGGTTAATGCAGGACTGAGCTGGACATTATTAAACATTAGTGGGTAATCCTGAGGAAGATTTTGTCGGGTTGATAAGTGTAAGAACTGGGTCTTTGATGCATTAAAAACAACAAGATTATTTTCACCCCTGTCAGAGATACGAGCCAAGTCAGACATTAGGTGGGCGATAGCCTCATCCCTTGTTTGTTGAAGTAATTGCTGAGATGGACGTTGCAGAAACCGAATGGAAAGGTGAAGGGTGGAATCATCAGCATATGAGTGGATAGGGTTAGATGTACAGCTTAGAATATCGTTGATGAATAAATGGAAGAGAGTTGGTGATAGGACAGAGCCCTGAGGAACACCACTGTTGATAGGTCTAGGAAAAAAAACAATGCCCGTCTACAACAGCAGCTATAGAACGACCAGAAAGGATGCTAGAGATGAAGGCACAGATAGAAGGATAGAAACCGTTGGAGGGCAGTTTGGAAATTAAAGATTTATGCCAGACTCGATCGAAAGCTTTTGAGATGTCAAATGCAATAGCAAAGCTTTCGCCAAAGTCCTGAAAGGAGGATGACCTGGAGTCTGAAAGGTAGGTGAGAAGATCACCAGTGGAGTGTCCCTGACGGAACCCATACAGACGATCAGAAAGAAGGTTGTGACAGGAAAGATGCTTTAAGTTTTTTCTGTTAAGAATTGACTCGAAAACTTTTGAGACACAGGATGTTAAAGCAATTGGACAATAGTTAGAGGGTTGGGAATGGTCACCCTTCTTTGGGACTGGCTGAATGAGAGCAAACTTCCAGCAAGAACGAAAGGTACAAGTTGACAGACAAAGGCGAAAGAGAGGTGAAAAGGTAAATCTGAGCAAATTTGAAGGAGGGAAGAGGCAAGGTAGGCCATGGAGGAGGTGGAGGAATATGGTGGATGAGTGTGTGAGGAAGAGAGGTTTGGAAATCGGTGAGGCTAGGGAACTGACAAGAGATTGAGCTGGCTGGATAATGTTGTGAGAAGAAGTGCATGATCATCGATTTGGCATCCCTTTTTAACATGACAGCATCCGGATTGACTCTGTCGGATACATTTATGTGGTGGTACAGAACGTGGTGAATGTTTTTGGCATATCAGATAGAGCTAGGATTCCAGGGGCTTGAATGGTGAGCAAATGGAAGCGTGGCCCATTTGGATTGGGTAAATTTGGGCTCTCTGGACATTGCTACTCCTCACCCTGCCCTTGGGTGGGAATGGAGGTCTGGATGATGATGATGATGATGAAATTATTTTTAGCAGAGTGTGGAACATACTGCACGATTCTGGGCAGGAACATAAAAGAGATGAGATTCAGGGGTGAGTTGGCTGCAGGACCTTTTGTAGGCCTTCTCCTTGTTGTGGACAACATTAGAAGAAGCGTGATTAACCCAGGTTTTTTTTGCATTAGTCCTAGGATATGAGAAAGGAGTGTATGCTTCCATGCCCGAGAGGATAACCTCTGTAATGTGAAAGGCACACCCAGATGGCTCTCAGCCATGGAAAAAATAATTGTTCCAGGGAAAATCAAAGAAATACTGCCTGAGGGCCTCCCAACCAGCAGCTCCAAAGTTCCACATTCGCTGCTTCTTTGGAGGATATACAGGCCTTACTGGAGTGATAGGAAGGGTTAAGGTGATAAGTTTATGTTCGTAGGTGGCCAACGGAGAGAAAAGATTAACAGCTTAAGCAAAAAGATTGGATGTAAGGAAGTGGTCAAGTATGTTGGAATTATCTGAGGTGATCAGAGATATGGGTAGGGTGTTGTACAAGCTGCTCTGTGTCATTAAGGATAGAAAAGTTGTAGCTTGTTTACCAGGTGGATCAGTGAAAGGAGAGGAGAGCCAGAGGAGGTGGTGGGCGTTGAAATCACCTAATATGGAGACTTCGGAGAAAGGAGAAATTGATAGGATGTGTTCCATCTTAGAACTAAGACATTTGAAGAATTTTCCGTAGTCAGTAGAATTAGGGGATAAGTAAACAGCACAGATATATTTAGTCAGAGAATGACAGGATAGCTGAAGTCACAGAATAGAGAATTCAGAAGATTCATTTTCAGGAACACGAGAGGAAGATATGTCATTGCATATATATACACAACAGTATAGAGAAGTAGGAGGATACTTTCAGTTGCCTCAGACAGCTGATTCTCAGTGATGAAGAGGTGAGGTTTAGAAGAGAGGTGGTGTTCAACAGAGAGAAAGTTAGAGGAATGACTGGGAATGTTGCAGAAGTGAAGAGGAACTGAGTCAGACAGTGGTTTCAGTAGTCACTGGGAGAGAGGAGGATGGTGAGGGGTTTGATGGTCCCCCCCCTGGGACTCCGAGGCTTGGTGAATTGCGCTATTTGTGTTGAATTTTGAATAGGAAGTGTAGTGTGTAATGTGCATGTACTGTAGTTTGGTGCTTACAGTTTGAGGGACTTGTATTGGAAAGTATACTGACTTAATCTCTGTGTTACTGAAACACTGAAAAAGAATAGCAAAGGGGAATGGTCAGGAGCTAGTCTCAAGTGCTGATGAAATGGGATCTCCAGCTCTCCCTGTCATCAGCCTTCCATCCACCTTAGGAGTACTGTATTTCCCTGCTTGTCTGATGCTACAGTCTACTCCCTAGTGCTTGACAACGAAATTGCCTGATAACAAGAGCACAGAACCTGTGGGATGTATCATAATTGGTACTGTGCACCCCACTCATAAACCCAAATTTTCCCTTTTCCATCAGTTTATACCCACTAAATACCCAATATTTGAATCTTGGATTGAAAAAGGGATATGTCGTCTCCATGATTGGTCAGTCCGTATATGAATGGCGTTATAAAAGTGATACAAGGTAGGGCAGTGGGTGTTGGGGTGGCCCTAATGAGAGAGGGCAGCGTTTGGAACCTTCCTGTTCAATTTTTTACGTATCATAATTGGACTGAGCTGGTGAAGGTTTCTATCCAAGGTGTGGTTGGGGTTATTGCTCATGTTCATGCCACTCAGGGATGAGTGAGGCTGGTCACTTTCATCTTAAATGTAAAGACCAACTTGCCTAGCCCCAGGCTTATACGCTCCCCATGGAGCAATGTAGGATTGGTTGATGATGATGATGATGATGATGATGATACTGTATTGTTAAATGAAGATGAAGGGGACCTGCAAGGCTCTGTGAATGAGTTTGGGAGAGTGTGTGATGAGACGAAAGAGAGAGAAAGAGATTATGCAGATGTTTGAGGGTGTAAATCTGGATGTATGTGCATAAAGCAGATCTCTTTGCTCAGACTTTCTCCTCCAATTCCACCTTAGACGATCCCGGTACTGTTCCTCCATCACTTCCCCCCTCTCACTTCCTCATGGCTTACATTAAAATTTCTTCAGCTGATGTATTTTCTGCCATCACAGGCCTCAGTACTAACAAGGCATATGGGCCTGATGGAGTCCCTCCTGTTTTCCTCAAAAACTGTGCTTCTGTGCCTACACCCTGCCTAGGTAAACTCGTTCACCTTTGTCTATCAACCTGTACCTTTCCTTCTCGCTGGAAGTTTGCTCTCATTCAGCCGGTCCCTACGAAGGGTGACCATTCCCACCCCTCTGACTATCATCCAATTGCTTTAACATCCTGTGTCTCAAAAGTTTTCAAGTCAGTTCTTAACAGAAAAATTTTAAAGCATCTTTCCTGTCACAACCTTCTTTCTGATCGTCAGTATGGGGTCTGTCAGGGACGCTCCTCTGGTGATCTTCTCACCTACCTTTCAGACTCCTGGTCATCCTCCTTTCGGGACTTTGGCGAAAGCTTTGCCATTGCACTTGACATCTCAAAATCTTTTGATCGAGTCTGGCATAAATCTTTAATTTCCAAACTGCCCTCCTACGGTTTCTGTCCTTCTATCTGTGCCTTCATCTCAGGCTTCCTTTCTGGTCGTTCTATAGCCGCTGTTGTATATGGCCATCGTTCATCTAGATCTATTAACAGTGGTGTTCCTCAGGGCTCTGTCCTGTCACCAACTCTCTTCATTTAATTCTTCAATGACCTTCTTAGCTGTACATCTAACGCTATCCACTCATATGCTGATGATTCCACCCTTCGCCTTTCCATTCGGTTCCCGCAACGTCCATCTCAGCAGTTACTTCAACAAACAAGGGATGAGGCTATGGTATACCTAATCTCTGACTAGGCTCATATCTCTGATTGGTGTAAAAATAATCTTGTTGGTTTTAATGCATCAGACTCAGTTCTTACACCTGTCAACCCGACAAAATCTTCCACAGGAATACCCACTAATGTTTAATAATGTCCAACTCAGTCCTGCATCATTCTTGAACATGCTTGGGGTTTAATTCACTCGGGATTTATCTTGGAAAGAACTTACATCTCTTGTGAAATCTGCTTCCAAGAGATTAGGTGTGCTGGGCCGACTCCGAACTTTCTTTACCCCTGCACAGTTGTTGACTTTGTACACGGGTTTTATCCGCCCGTGTATGGAGTACAACTCTCATGCGTGGGGAGGTTCCCCATAAACAGCTCTTCTCAATAGAGTGGAATCAAAGGCTTTTCGTCTTGTTAACTCACCTCCTCTTACTGATTCCCTTCAACCTCTGTCTCTTCACTGCACTGTCTGCTTGCATCCCTTCACCTCTACGACGGATGTGTAGCACCCATCTAGCAACAAACTCTCATCCCTTTTCTGTCCAACTCTCTAATGCAAGAGGTAGCCGTTATTCCCAGTCCTTCATTTATGCAACTGGTCAACTCTTGAACTGTCCTCCTCTCTCTTTATTCCCTACTTCCTATGATCTCCAGTCTTTCAAATGCAATGTGTCCATGCATCTCGAAATGAACGATCTTGAATTTGGCTCTCTTTCACATTGTTTTTGTTAATTCTTGGATTGAACAGTTTGCAGGCCCTTTTTCCTTTTTCCTTGCATTAAAGAAAAAAAAAAAAGCGAGAGACTAAATCGAGAGGAGAGAGTGGGGGAGTATGGATAGGAAGGAGTAAGGGAGAATGAAAGGGCAAAAGAGGGGGTACATATTGTTGTGTGCAAGAGATAGAAGGAGAATATAAGAGAATATATATATATATATATTTTTTTAATGCAAGGAAGAAAGAACCAAAGGCCATGGGCCCACAAACCGTTCTTTCCAAGAAAGCAAAAACAATACAAAAGAGAGCCAGATTCAAGATCCATTCATTTAGAGATGCCTGGACACACTGCATTTGAAAGACTGGAGATCATAGGAAGCAGGAAATACAGACTGAGGAAGACAGTTCCAGAGCTGACCTATTGCATAAATGAAGGACTGGGTGTAACGGTTAACTCTTGCATTAGAGAGTTGGACAGAAAAGGGATGAGAGTTTGTTGCTAGACAGGTGCTATGCGCCCATCGTAGCGGTGGAGAGATGCAGGCAGACAGTTCAGAGGAACAGTGACCATTGAAATAGTGATAGAAAAGAGATTAATTGCAACAGTGTGGCGAGGAGACAGAGGTTGAAGGAAGCCAGTAAGAGGAGGAGAGTTAATGAGACGATAAGCCTTTGACTTCACCCTATAGAGAAGAGCTGTATGTGGGGAGCCTCCCCACACATGAGAGTTGTACTCCACGCTGGGGCGAATAAAACTCCTGTATTAAGTCAACAACTGTGCAGGGGTAAAGAAAGTTCAGAGTCGGCTTAGCACACCTAATCTCTTGGAAGCAGATTTCACAAGAGACGTAATATGTTCTTTCCAAGACAAATCCCTAGTGAATTAAACCCCTAGCATGTTCAAGAATGATGCAGGACCGAGCTGGACATTATTAAACATTAGTGGGTACTCCTGTGGAAGATTTTATCAGGTTGATAGGTGTAAGAACTGATTCTTTGATGCATTAAAAATAACAAGATTATTATTTCTCCAATCAGAGATACAAGCCAAGTCAGACATTAGGTGTGCCACAGCCTCATCCCTTGTTTGTTGAAGTAACTGCTGAGATGGACGTTGCGGGAACCGAATGGAAAGATGAAGGGTGGAATCATCAGCATACAAGTGGATAGGGTTAGATGTACAGCTAAGAAGGTCATTCAAGAACAGAAGGAAGAGAGTTGGTAATAGGACAGAGCCCTGAGGAACACCACTGTTGATAGATCTAGGAGAAGAACGATGGTCGTCTACAACTGTGGCTATAGAACAACCAGAAAGGAAGCTAGAGATGAAGGCACAGAGAGAAGGATAGAAACCGTAAGAGGGCAGTTTGGAAATTAAAGATTTATGCCAGACATGATCGAAAACTTTTGAGATGTCAAGTGCAATGGCAATGCATTTGCCAAAGTCCCAAAATGAGAATGACCAGAGTCTGAAAGGTAGGTGAGAAGATCGCCAGTGGAGCATGCCTGACAGAACCCATACTGATGATCAGAAAGAAGGCTGTGATAGGAAAGATGCTTTAATATTTTTCTGTTAAGAATTGACTTGAAAACTTTTGAGACACAGGATGTTAAAGCAATTGGACGATAGTTAGAGGGTTGGGAATGGTCACCCCTCTTTGAGACTGGTTGAATGAGTGCAAACTTTCAGCAAGAACGAAAGGTACAAGTTGATAGACAAAGGCGGAAGAGTTTACTTCGGCAGGGTGTAAGCACAGAATCACAGTTCTTGAGGACAACAGGAGGGACTCCATCAGGCCCATATGCCTTGTTAGTATTGAGGCCAGTGATGGCAGAAAATACATCAGCTGAAGAAATTTTAATGTCAGCCATGAGGAAGTCTGAGGGGGGAAGTGATGGAGGAACAGCACCGAAATCATTAAAGGTGGAATTGGAGGAGAATGTGTGAGCAAAGAGATCTGCTTTATCAGTAGAAGAAATAGCTACAGAGCCATCAGAGTAGAAAAGAGGAGGGAAGGATGATGAGGTAAAGTTGTTAGAAAGGTTTTTGGCAAGGTGCCAAAAGGAGCGAGAAGAATTTGAGTTGGAGAGTTGAGAGCATTTAGCACGGATGAAATTATTTTTAGCACTGTGAAGAACAGACTTAGTGTGATTCCGGGCTGAAACATAATAAAGATGTGATTCAGGGGTGGGTTGGCTCTGGTACCTTTTATAGGCCCTCTCCTTGTTGTGGACAGCATTAGAACAAGCGTGATTAAACTAAGGCTTTCTTGCATTAGTCAGAGGATATGAGAAAGGTATGTATGCTTCCATGCCCAAGAGAATAACCTCCGTAATTTGCAAGGCACACTCAGGTGGCTTCCGCCCATGGAATCAATTATCATTCCAGGGAAAGTCAAAGAAGTACTGCCAGAGGACCTCCCAGTCCACAGCACCGGAGTGCCACAGTCGACGCTTCTTTGAAGGGTCCACAGGCCGCTCTGGAGCAATAGGACAGGTCAAGGTAATACGGTTGTGATCGGAGGAGCCTAACGGAGAGGAAAGATTAACAGTGTAAACAGAATGATTAGTTGTGAGGAAGAGGTCAAGTATGTTGGAGCTCTCTCGAAGGCGGTCAGGGATACGGGTAGCGTGCTGTACGAGCTGCTTTACGTCATTAAGGATAGAAAAGATGTTCACCAGGTGGATCAGTGAAAGGAGAAGAGAACCAAAGGTGATGGTGAACATTGAAATCTCGTAGAATGGAGATTTCTGAGAAAGGAGAAATTGATAGAATATGTTCCATCATAGAAGTAAGATAGTCGAAGAATTTTTCATAGCCAGTAGAATTAGGAGATAAGTAAACAGCGCAGATATATTTAGTCAGAGAATGACAGGAAAGCTGAAGTCAGAAAGCAGAGAATTCGGAAGAATCAAGTTCAGGAACACGAGACCAAGATAAGTCGTTGTGTACATATACACAACAGCCACCTTTGGTTGAGATGAGTATAGAGAAAGTAGGAGGAAACAGAAAAGGGTTTGCTGTCAGTTGCCTCAGACAGCTGAGTCTCTGTTAGGAAGTGAAGGTTAGGTTTAGAGGAGGTGTTCAAAAGAGAGAAAATTAGAGGAAGGGCTGCGAATGTTGCAGAAATGAAGACGAAGTGTGTCAGACAGTGGTTCCAGGCATCTGTTTGAGTCATCACTGGGAGAGGGGCAGATGGGGGCATTTATGGTTAAAGGATTGTGCATGTAAGATTGAAAGTTGGATTACAAATGCGGGCAATTGTGAGTGTATGTAATTGTGTATGTGCCAATGCAAACAAAGTGAAGGAAGAGTTCTGGGCAAATATGGAAGTGTGCATGAAAAAGTTTGAGAGGAATGAGAGTGTTTTTGGTTTGAGATATGAATGGACAAGTATGGAATGTGAAGGTGGATGGAGTAGTTGGTGAATGAGTTGTGCCTCTGGAAGTGGATGAGATTGGCAGTGCTGAAGTGGACATTTAATTTCATTTGTTTCATCAGCCTTTAGGACTAGCTCCTGACCTTCCCCCTTTGCCGAACTTTTTCAGTGTTTCAGTAACACAGAGAGTAGGCCAGCATGCTCTCCAATACAAGTTCCTCTAACTGTCAACACCAGATTACATGCACATTACACACTTCACTTCCTATTTAAAAAAAAAGAAAAAAAAGTGACATCTACTAAACACTAACCACGCCTCGGAGTCCCCAGAGAGGGGGACCATCAAAGCCCTCACCATCCTCCCCCTCTCCCGGTGACGACCCAGCAAGATGCCTGGAACCACTGTCTGATTTACTTCTTCATTTCTGCAACATTCGTGGTCTTCCTCTAACTTTCTTTCTGTTGAGCACCACCTCTCCTCCTTTGAACCTTGCCTTCTCCTCCGAACCGGGACTCAGCTGTCTGAGACGACTGATAGCAAACCCTCCTTTTTATCCTCCTAGTTTCTCTACACTCATTTTAAAGCCAAAGGTGGCTGTTGTGTATATATGCACAACAACTTATCTTGCTCTTGTGTTCCTGAACTTGATTCTTCTGAATTCTCTGCTCTCTGAGTTCCTGCCGTTCTCTGACTAAATATGTCTGTGTTGTTTACTTATCCCCTAATTCTATTGACTATGAAAAGTTTCTCAAATATCTTACTTCCAAGATGGATCAGATCCTATCCATTTGTCCTATCTCTTAATTCTCCATTCTAGGAGATTTCAATGTTCATCACAATCTTAGGTCTCCTCTTTTTTCACTAATCCACTTGGTGAACAAGCCTACATCTTTTCTATCCTTAACCACTTAACTGCAGGCCATTAGTTGGGTGCTTCTCTGTTGTTTTTAACTAGCCCAGGCTTTCCAGATATAAATACAGTATACAGTATATAAAAAATTTGGGGAGATGCCTGAGTGATATTTATATTCACCTAGACAAACCTAATTTAGTATGTATTGTCAATATTTCCAACGACTTATTTCATAGCATATACAGTAGGCGCGGAAAGTGTTGACGCCATCTTAAAAAAAGAAAACATTCTTGTGGTTAGCACGGAGAAACAAATAAATTAACACTCACCATTGAATTTAGTATTTACTGGCATTCCCCTTCACCTTTATTATCTTCTGAAGGCGTCTGGGGAGACTGATGGCGTAGTTTTGCAGAACAGACGGACTAAAACTGCTCCATAGCTGCAGCCTCAAGTTTAGGCAAAGATGATGTGTCCATACTACGCAGCTGCCGCTTCATGTGCGCCCATAAATTCTCAATGGGATTGATATCTGGGCTGTTTCCGGGCCAATCTCGAATAAAGGGAACCTCACAGTCTGTTAGCCACTGTTTCACTGACTTTGCAACATGTGCAGGGGCAGAATCTTGCATAAATACTCTTGCCTTGGTTTTATCAAAAGAGTCACTTAAAACATCACATAATAGCTCCAAATAATTGTTCTGGTTCACTTTTTCATTTGCAGGTAGAATTACCAACTCACCAACACCATAATATGTAAAGCAGCCCCAAGCCATGAGTGAGGCTGGGTATTTAACAAACTTGGAAGTGTACTTAGGATCCAGGGGGTCACTGCCTGGTTTGCGGTACACTCGTGATGAAGGGGTACCAGTGACAGTAAATGTTGACTCATCACTCCAAAGCACAGTTTTCCATTGCTCCTCACTCCAGGCAAGATATTTCTTACAAAAATTTACTCTCTTTTTCTTCTGAAGTGCAGTTAGCAGTGGTTTTTTACGAGCACAAAAACTCCTGTAGCCCAGATCGTCATGCAACAGCTGCTGCACACTTCTGACAGACACATCTGCCAGCAACTGTGGGTTCTTTTCTTTTAAATCCCGTGCTGTTAGCCTTGGATCCTTACTAACTTGCCTTGAGATCAGCTGACGGGTCCTGAAGGTTGTCTTACGAGGTCTCCCAGGCTTGGGAAGTGGAGTGGGAGGAATGGCCTCCCCACTGTCCTTGAACCGCTTCACCAGTCTCTGCACTGTCCTCAGTCTAACACCATCTGATTTGCAATAAATGGGAGTTTGTGGCCAGCTTTGTAGAAAGTAATCACTTCCACACGTTTGTCCTTTCTTGTGGTTACTTTAGGCATGATGAGAATGTGGTAGGTAACCAAATAACTGTGTTATTTGAGTTAAAACATGCCCTCGTGGTGCATCACACACAGAGACAATCCTCCTCCTGTGGCTGCCCAAACATTACTGAGCCTGCTCCTGTGGTGCCAGACCTATCAAGCAGGGTTGCCAGCTCCCGCTGAAATAGCGTCAGCTCATTTCGCATCACAAGGGAGGGTAGTATTGACCCTACTTCACTTAACGCGAAGAAGAATGACATCGGCAAAAAAATGTCAATACTTTCCGCGCCTACTGTACAATAACAGCTGATTTTGAACCCTTTTATACCCAGATACATAGCTAATTTAGTTGAATGTCGTCCTTGAAGGTGTAATGACATCGCTGTCGTCTCCATTTCCGCCTCTTTGGCTGCCATTTTAAATTTCCCTGCAAACTTTACCCCAACAAAACATTGTGTGGGAAGCGGTAAATGACTGTATATATATATAAGTGTAATAAATTAATAGGAATGTAAAGTGTGAGTGTGTATATGAATAGGAAATGACCGAATACGAGCTGTGAACTAGCACGATTGGGTTGGTCTCACTTTCAATTGCTTTCACAGTGTTTTTTTGTGGGAGCATGAATACTTGTAAATAACTGAATAGCGTTTGTAGTGATAACATTAGGCATTGGTATTCATATTACGGGCTTTGGGAAAGATTCAATTGGAGACTTCTTTACCCAACTTCAGAATTCTCTGCAAGTCCTACGGTAGTCGACGAGTGCTAAAAAACCATCCCAGGAGAAAGCAGAATGTATGTGCCATATGCATATATAATTATAATATTCTAGGACAAATAACTGATTTTTGGCAAATATTTTAAGAAAGACAGTCGGAGTGCGAATTACCCCCAGCGTGAAGTGCCAGGACCCCCTCCCACATCCCCACAGTTTGCGGGTTAATGACCTAGGGCAGCTTTTACAGCACCCTACCTGTATTCTTGACTGCTTTGGAGAGAGTTCCAGCATATTTGACCTCTTCCTTACTACTAATCCTTCTTTTTTCTCTCTGAATCTTTCCCCTCTGTTGGGCTCCTCTGACCACAACTTGTATCACCTTAACCTGTCCTATTGCTCCAGTAAGGCCTGTGGACCCTCCAAAGAAGTGGTGGCTGTGGCACTTTGGAGCTGCTGATTGGGAGGCCCTCAGGCAGTACTTCTTTGATTTTCCCTGGAACAATTATCGCTTCCATGGCCGAGGGCCATCTGAGTGTGCCATGCACATTAAGGAGATTATTCTCTTTGACATGGAAGCATACATTCCTTTCTCATATTCTTTGATTAATGCCAAAAAAATGTGGTTTGATCATGCTTGTTCTAATGTTGTCCACAACAAGGAGAAGGCCTACAAAAGGTACCAGAGCCAACCCACCCCTGAATCTCATCCCTTTTATGTTTCTGCCCAGAATCATGTAGTGTGTTCTTCACTCTGCTAAAAATAATTTCATTTGTACCAAATGCTCTAACCTCTCCAACTCAAATTCTTCCCACTCCTTCTGGGACCTTGCCAAAAACCTTTGTAACAACTTTACCTCATCCTTTGTTTAAACTCTGTGGCTTTGTAGCTAGTACTTCTACCAATAAAGCAGAACTCTTTACTCAGACTTTCTCCTTGGACAATTCCAGTGCTGTTTCTTCATCACTTCCCCTCTCTGACTTCCTCATGGCTGCCATTAAAATTTCTTCCGTTGATGTATTTTCTGCCATCACTGGCCTCAGTACTAACAAGGTATATGGGCCTGATGGGGTCTCTTCTGCTGTCCTCAAGAGCTGTGCTTCTGTGCTTACACCCTGCCTAGGTAAACTCTTTTCCCTTTGTCTATCAACTTGTACCTTTCTTTTTGCTGGAAGTTTGCTTTTATTCAGCCTTTCCCAAAGAAGGGTGACCATTCCCAGCCCTCTAAATATTCCCCAGTTGCTTTATTATCATCATCATCATCATCATTATAGCCATCGTCGTCATTATCGCCATCATCATCATCACCATGATCATCATCCGGATCTTCTTTCCCACCCTAGGGCAGAATGATGAGTAGCAATGTCTAGACAGCCCAAGTTTGCCCATTCCAATGGGCCACGCTTTCATTCACTCATCATTCAAGCCCCTGGAATCCATTCCAATGGGCCACACTTTCATTCACTCATCATTCAAGCCCCTGGAATCCTTGCTCTGTCTGATACGCCAAAAACATTCACCACATTCTGTAGCTTCACATAATCGTATCCAATAGAATCAATCTGAATGCCTAACGTTAAAAAAGAGTGCCACATCTCTGATAATGCACTTCTCATAACATTCATGCAGCCAGCTCGATCTTTTGTCAGTCCCCTAGCCTCACTGACTTCCATACCTCCTTCCATTACTCGTGTTTTTACTTTCCTCATCACCCCATCCGTATATATATTAAGCAACCATGGGGATATCACACAACCTTGTTGCATGCCAACATTGATCATGAACCATTCACTTAGATGCCCATTTACCCGTACATATGTCTCACTACCATCATAGAAATTCTTGACAGCACCTAGCAGCTTACCATCTACGCCATAGAGGAGGAAAACGTTCCACAGTTCTTCTCTGTCCACTTTGATGTATGCTTTTTCCAGATCCATAAGTGCCCTAAACACTTCATAGTCCTTCACACAAGCTTTCTCCATTATATTTCTCACTACAGTTATATGATCCACACATCCTCTGCCACTTCTAAAGCCACTCTGTTCATCACTCACTAGGACTTCTTATATCTCTCCTACTTTCTTGATAATAATTCTTCCATATACCTTCCCTACAACACTTGATAAACCTATGCCATGATAATTTTTGCACTCACTTTGGTCACCTTTATTTTTGAACACGGGTACAATCTCAGCCTTTTTCCACTCTGCACGCACAGTTTCACTCATCCATGCATTATTACAGTATTTCCAACAAGCACTTCATTCCGCTCTCTCCACTACACTTAATCATCTCTGCATAGACCTCATCCACCCCAGCTGCGTTCCCATTTTTCAGCTACATCATGGCGTTCTTCACCTGTGCGAGTGTCACATTTCCCGGCATTGCATTCCTCCTCTGCACACCCCCAAAACCAATCATGTTTACAGCTGCTCTGCTGTCTCTATTCCCATTCATTAGGCTTTCAAAGTTTTCCTTCTATCTGGTCCTTACTTCATCCCCATGGATTAATAATCTACCTCATACATCCTTCACACTTTCACATTTCTTTCCATTGTCACTACTACATTTCTGTACCTCTTTCCAGAATAACTTCTTATTTTTAGAGTAGTTTGCTTTCATTTTTCCTCCTAGATCATCATTTACCTCCTGGTTTTCCTCTTCACAAGTTTCTTCATGAGTCTCTTCTTGCTCTCGATATGTTCAGTTTTTATTTCAATTGAACCTCTGTTCTGTAACCACTCTAGCCACTTCTTCCTTTTTTCCTCCACTGCTCTCCTGACCTCTTCATCCCACCATGCCGTACCTTTCTTCTTTGTCGTTATTCTTACCACAACACACACCACTTTAGCATTCCTAACTAAGCAGTCCCAATATGCATTCCACAGACTGTCTAGATCCATTTCATTCCACTTCACTGATTCCAACTCCACCCTTACTTTGGTCCTGTATTCATCTGCCATTTCTTTGATCCACAGCTTTTCGACTTTCAGTCTTTCTTCCTGACTGCTTCTCTTTCTCCTTGTCCATCTCACTCCTCTCAGCTTGATCTTGCATACCACAATTATATGATCTGACAGACCTCCACATCGTCCTCTCACGACCCTCGTATCAGCAGCCATTCCCAGCATCGACCTCTCTGCGAGCACGTAATCAGTCAGGCTTCTTTCAACATGATCCCCATTCCCTTTGTCTGTCTATCTATTGCCAGATTCATTAATCCCATAAGGGGTGGCCACAAACATATTGCCTCCATGGTGCCCTGTCTCCTGCCATTTCACTGCCCTTCTCCCAGCTCACACCCTTCTCTCTCAGATACCACTCCACCCCATACCTCCATCTCATCCTTGGCCTCCCCCCTCCCTCTCCTCCCCATCCACCTCACTCTCCTCATCAGTCTCTCGCTGTCCATCCTCTCCACATGGTCAAACTACCTCAGTGTGTTTCTCTTACACACATTCTATGTGTCAGGTCTATTTATGTGGATCTTTGTGTTTGAAATACGAGTTACAAATGCACAGTCTCCCTTCCTGACACATATCCTTCAGTCGCTTCCCATTACCTTTTTCTCCTGGTACTCCGTTACAGTCCATTATGTCATCCTCAAAACCAGTGCCTACTTTTCCATTCATATTGCCCATCACAATCCCTTTACAGCCACTGGGCATTTCTCCCACTACTTGATCCAGCTCATCTCAAAACCTGTCCTTCTCTCTCTCTCACTCCTGTCAGCACACAATCACTCCCACTTTCGCCTTCTCAGACTTGAACATGACATACATACATCTCGAGCTGACACATTTATAATCTTTTATTCCACTCTCCCACACCTCTCTCATCAACAAAGCAACTTCTTCTTTGCATCTTCCTCACCCCTTCATGCCCGATCTTACACATTTCACACCTTCCCACCCTTCCACTTCACACCCTTTCATCTTTGTTTCACACTGTGCCATCATGGCATATCTCGCACTCTTGAACACCTTCACCACTTCCACCCTCTTGCTGTCCTCATTCACACCTCTCACATTCCACATGGCCATGCGAATCTGCCCATTGTCTGGGCAGGTATTGGCCCTCTGAGGCTCTCCGAAACATCTGCCATGATTTTAGATTGGGAAATCTGGGAGACACTTAACACGGCCAAGAACCCCTGTTGGGCCCTCCAAAGCTCTCCAAAACGTCTGCCGTGATTTTAGGTTGGTGAATCTGTGAGACACTTAACCCAGCCAAAACCCTTGTTGGGCCTTCCAAGGCTCTCCGAAATGTCTGCCATGATTAACCTTTCTAGCACACAGTGTTTTGACAGAGATTCCTCCCAGAATGCAATTCATGGTCATTTTTTCATCTCTTACAGAAGTAAAAAGTTTTATGCCCAAGTTTTAGAGCTTGAATTTGCACATCTTATGCCACAAACCAGAACATTCTAGACCAAATAGTTACTGAGCTATGGCCCGTCAAATTTGAAAAAAATTTACCCTTCGCATCTCTGACTGCGAAGAAAATATGTCGCGACTCTCGTTTTCTTTGCGATTCCACCCCATTCCTCCCTCATTCCTCTTTTCCCTTGGACTTCCTCACCCTCACCAAACTATACTATACACATTGACATACGAAATACAGCATGATATGACCTTTCAAACAGAGAATGTCTTGGACTGTCTGAAAAACTTTTGACTCGTGGTGAGAGGCCTGCTGGGTCACGAGCGACAATTATCAGAGTGGTAATCTATGGGAAGATTGTCTGAGAATCAGCTGAAGCTCAGAACAACAGATGGAGAGTATTTTTCATATGTGTAGAGAAACAAAGTGTACAAAGAAATACATAGAGATATACAAAGAAATACATAACAATGCAAAACATATCCTAAAACCTTTGATAGGTGCATAATTATAATCATCGCCAGGTAAGGTTGGCACGTTACGCGTTTTTCTTCCCCAAAAAAACAAACAAATAAAACACAGAAAACATACAGTAAATTTTGTGTGCATCACTGTATACAAATACGCAAATGATATTCAGGTAATGAATCAAAACACTCTGCATATAGTGTAAAATGACGTATAATACTCTAGGTGAGGGGGGGGGGGGTTCGGGAGTAAACATATGCAGTACTATAGGGCGTGGTGGGGTGGGGGTGGGGTGGGGTGAGGCCTGGAGGGGTGGTACGGGGATGTGGTGGTGGGAGATGGACACCACATGGCACAAAGGAGAAGTCCATAGGGAGTACAGGGACGAGGAGGGAGGGTAGGCGGAAATAACCCTCCCCCAGATGACTGGGAGAGGGGGATCCATGGCAGAGTGATGGAGGATGGATGGGGAGGCTGTGGGACAGTGATGGTGATGGTGAGAAGTGATTGAGGTAGGGTAGCAACAAGACTGGAGTAGAGGGATGCAGTGAAAGGGAGGTGGGGGGTCACCCCCCACCACCTGGATACGGGCTGGGATTCTCCCTCCCGCCTATCCAGTACTTACTTCTGATAGGTTGGAAGGGATCTACTTCACAGTCGGGGTGGGGCATATGGCTGCCAGTTTGTCACAGCACGTTTATGATCGTCATTCTCCGTGATTTTTAAATACAGTAATCCTGAAAACTCGACGATCGTCATTCCTGGCACCAGAGGGGTTAAGTGCTTTTAGATAGAGGAATCTGGGGGAGACTTAACCCTGCCAAAAACCCTGGTTATATGGTTACTACCCAGCATGGTAAATGGTTTCCTGGGTACAGGAAACCATTTGGCTTGTCACCCAGTGTAGAGACCATAAGGCATCCCTACAATGCTTTAACATCCCATATTTCAGAAGCTTTCCAGTCTATTTTTAACAAAAAAAAAATTTAAAGCATCTTTCCAATCACAACCTTCTTTCTGCCTGTCAGTATGGTTTCCGCCAGGGACGTTCCACTGGCAGTCTTCTCACCTATCATTCAGACTCCTGGTCATCCTCCTTTCGGGACTTTGATGAAAGCTTTACCATTGCACTTGAGACAAAGACTTTCGATCGAGTCTGGCACAAATCTTTAATTTCCAAACTGCCCTCATATGTTTACTTCTCTCTGTGCCTTCATTTCTAGATTCCTTTCTGGTCGTTCTATAGCTGCTGTTGTAGATGGCAACCATTCTTCTCCTAGAGCTATCAGTAGTGGTGTTCCTCAGGGCTCTGTCCTATCACCAACTCTCTTCCTTATTCATCAGTGACCCTTTAAGCTGTACAACTAATCCTATCCACTCATACACTGATGACTCCACCCTTCACCTTTCTATTTGTTTCCTGCAGCGTCCATCTCAGCAGTTACTGCAACAAACAAGGGATGAGGCTATGGTACACCTAATGTCTAACTTGGCTCATATATCTGATTGGGGTAAAGATAATCTTGTTGTTTTTAATGCATCAAAAACTCATTTCTTACATCTATCAACCCTGCAGAATCTTCCACAGAAGCACTCACTAATTTTTAACTGTGTCCAGCTCAATCCTGCTTCATCTTTACACCTGCCTAGGGTTTCATTCTCTCGTGATTTATCTTGAAAAGACCATATTACCTCTCTTTTAAAATTTGCTTCCAAGAGATTAGCTGTGCTAAGCCCACTCCATGCTTTATTTACACCTGCACAGTTGTTGACTTTACACACGGGTTTTATTCACTCCTGTATAGAGTGCAACTCTCATGTGTGGGGAGGGTCCCCACATACAGCTATTCTCAACAAGGTGGAGTCAAAGGCTTTTCATCCCATTAACTCTTATCCTTATACTGGCTCCCTTCAACTTCTGTCGTTCTGTCGCACTGTTGCATCTTTACCTCTTCTATCACTACATCAGTGGTCACTACTGGACTGAACTATCAGCTTGGATCCCTCCACCACTACGTTGGGTGCATAGCACCCGTCATGCAAAAAACTCATTCCTTTTCTGTCCAACTCATCAATGTGAGAATTAACTGGTACTCCCAGTCCTTCATGTATGGAACAGGTCAACTCTGGAACTGTCTCCCTCTGTCTGTATTTCCTACTGCCTATGATCTCCAGTCTTTCAAATGCAGCATGTCCACTGTCCAGGCATCTCAAAATGATCATTCATTGATCCATTCATCATCCAATCCAGTCTTGAGTTTTATTCGCTCCTGTGTTTTATTCGCTCTCGTGTAGAGTGCAACTCTCATGTGTAGGGAGGGTCCCCACATACAGCTTTTCTCAACAAGGTGGAGTCAAAGGCTTTTCATCCCATTAACTCTTATCCTCATACTGGCTCCCTTCAACCTTTGTCTCTTTGCCACACTGTTGCATCTTTACCTCTTCTATCACTACATCAATGGTCACTGCTGGACTGAACTATCTGCACGGATCCCTTCACCACTACGTTGGGTGCACAGCACTCGTCATGCAAAAAACTCATTCCTTTTCTGTCCAACTCATCAATGTGAGAATTAACTGGTACTCCCAGTCCTTCATGTATGCAACAGGTCAACTCTGGAACTGTCTCCCTCTGTCTGTATTTCCTACTGCCTATGATCTCCGGTCTTTCAAATGCAGCATGTGCACTGTCCAGGCATCTCAAAATGATCATTCATTAATCCATTCATCATCCAGTCCAGTCTTGCCCCATGAGGAGCATAGGATCCAGAGCTAGGCAAGTTTGTCCTGACATTTTAGATGAGAGTGACCAGCCTCATGCATTCCTGAGTGGCATTACGTGAGCAGTAAACCCCAACCACCCCCTAGATATAAACCTGCACCGACTCAATCTGATTGGGTCGCCTTAATTGCCCACTAAACCACCAGATACCATAGTTTGGTTATATGGTTACCACCCAGCATAGTAAACCATTTGGCTTGTCACTCAGTGTAGAGTCACCTGCAGACAGAAGGAAGAGGAAAGAATGAAGGAAAGAAAGACAGAAGAGGAAGGATGGAAAGAAGAAAGAAAGAGAGGAAAGGACAGGCACCCAAGAGTAGCATTACATTGAGTGAGTGGATGTTGAGCATTCCCACCAACCACTTCAAAATTATCAAGTCTTGAAATTGGCTCTCTGCCATCTTGTTTTTGTTTTTTCATGGAGGAAACAATCTTCAGGCTCCTGGCCTTTGGTTCCTTCTTCCTTAAAAAAAAAAAACAGGGGAGAGTAGGGGGTTGGTGGTAACCAACACCCTTTTTAGGCAGAAAATATCCACAGGTATACATTGCAAGTGAGAAAATATCCACAGGTATACATTGCGATTGATTAGAAGGGTTGGTGGTAAACTGAATGAAGAGAAGGCAGTGATTGATTATGTGTGTGTGTGTGGATGATGGAATGAGGAAGTATGTAATGGATGCAAGAGCATACAGTATGGAGGCTGAGGGTAAAAGTCAAGTTCAATGGCAATGGAGAAATTGAAGGAGGGAAATACAAGGAGAGTAGAAAGGTTGCGAGAGGATGGAAAAAGGCAGTATATGAGAGAGAAGTGAAGGAGCGATTAGGTAAATATGGTTTGGAGTGGGTGGGGGACATGAAAGGTGTGTGCAAGATATTCACAGATGAAATCTGTGCAGCTTGTGAGGTGGTGTGTGGGGTGAAGAGAAGACAAAATGGGGTACAAGGAACAGCATGGTGGAATGAAGAGGTGAGACAAGCTGTGGCACAAAAGAAAGCATATTGTGAATGGGTTGAAAGTAGAGGCATGGAGGAAGTTGAGAGATGGAAGTGAGAGTTAACTGTAGTGAGGAAGAGAGAGGTGAAAAGATTAGTAAGAGAGAGAGAGTAAGAGGAAAGTGGATAAGGAATTTGGAAGGAATTTGAGTGTAAAGTGGAGGGAATGTGAGAAGATGTTCTGGAAGGAGGTAAAGAGAGTTAGGTAGGGTGATAAAGAAGTTAGTAGAGGAGTGAAAGATAAAAATGGTAGATTGCTAGTGGAGAAGGGAGAAAAAGTGAGCAGATGGAGAGAACACTTTAAGGAACTGTTAAACGTAGAGAATGAAAGTAACGTGTGTAAATGACCAGGGAATGGCAGTGATAGGGAGGGAGGTGAGAATGGAGGAAAGATCAGTAGGATGGAAGTACAGTAGTGGAAGGAGTGAAGAATGTCAAAGTGGGGAAAGCCCCAGGAATTGATGGTGTGTGTGGGGAAATGCTGAAGCATGGGGGAGAGATAGTAATAGAATGGATGTGGAAGGTGTGCAGATTGGCCTGGGAGGAAGGTAGAGTCCCGGAGGATTGGAAGTCAGGTATAATTATTCCCCTGTACAAGGGATAAGGGAAAAAGAAGTGTGTGGTAATCATAGGGGCATTTGTCCTCATAGTGTAATAGGAAAAGTATATAGTAGGATGCTTATCAACAGAGCTTCAGATATAACAGAGGAATTCGGTGGAGATGAACATGGAGGTTTTAGGAAGGGAAGAGGTTGTGTATATCAGATTCATCCTTAAGTTTTTAGTGAAAAGTTTCTACGGAAGGGAAAGAAGTTGTATGCAGCCTTCCTGGATTTGGAGAAAGCATATGATAGATTGGATGGACAAGGAATGTGGAAAATATATATTAAGAATATATGGAGTAAATAGGAAGTTGTTGATTGTCATGAAGAGTATGTATGAGGGTGCTAAGGCAGCAGCACTTGTGGATAGTGAACTGAGTGAATTTTTCTATCTGAATGTTGGATTGAAACAGAGATATGTCATGTCTCCATGGTTGTCCAGTCTATATATGAATAGGGTTATAAAAGAGGTACAAGATAGGGCAGTGGATGTTGGAGCGACCTTAAAGAGGAGGGCAGCATTTGGAAACTTCCTGTTCTGTTGATTGCAGATAATACTGTATTTTTAAGTAAAGATGAAGGGGAACTGCAAGGTTTGGTTAATGAGTTTGGGAGCGTGTGTAAGAATTGGAATCTAAAAGTGAATGTAGAGTACAGTAAAGTTACGATCGAGAGATAAATGAATTCACTGAATGCACAGTGAGGTTGGATGATGAGGAATGGAAATTGTGAGTGCATTTAAGCACTTGGGTAGTGTGATGAATAAAGATGGAAGTTTGGAGGTCGAAGTGCTTGGAAGAGGACAGCAAGGACGACAGGTTGCTGGTTCTTGGAAAGCAGTGATAAGAAATAGGGAAGTTAGCATGGAATAAAAAAGTTGCAGCTTGATAATATTTTGATGCCAACTCTAACATATGGAAGTGAAGCTTGGACCTTGTTGGAAGGACACAAGTCAAGAGTGAGAGCAATGAAAATGAGTTGTTTGAGAGGAGCGTGTGTAACTACATGGAGAGACAGACTGACAAATGAGGAAGCGAAGGAGCATTGTGGTGTGGATGTGGATGCGATAGAATGCATTAAGAGAAATACATTGAGGTGGTTTTGTCACGTGGACAGGATGGAGAGTGGGAGACTAACGAGGACAGTGTATTTGAGTTAGGTGGAGGGGGGGGGAGGGAGGGTGAGGATGAGATGGAGGGATGGTGTAGAGATGTAATGTATATGAGAGAAGGGGGGTTTGCGGTAGGGGGAGGGCAGTGAAATGGAGGGGGACAGGGCACCGGAGAAGGAGTTTTCTGTGGCTACCCCTGTTAGGATCCAGGTGTCTGGCAATAGATTGAGAGACAAGTGTAAGAATCAGAATCTAAATGTGAATGTAGGGAAGAGTAAAGCTATTTTCTTTGAGAGAAAAGAAAGAAGTCAGTGAATGCACAGTGAGGTTGGATGATGAGGAAATGGAAAATGTGAGTGCATTTAAATACTTGGTTGTGATGAGTAAGGATGGTAGTTTAGGGGATGAAGTGGTTGAAGGGTTCAGCAGGGAAGAAGGGTTCCTGGTTCTTTGAAAGCTGCGATAAGAAACAGGGAAGTGAGCTTGGAAGTAAAAAAGTCACTGCATGATAGTATTGTGATACCAGCCCTAACATATAGTAGTGAAATATGGACCTTGTTGGAAGGACACAAGTCATGAGTGAGAGCAGTGGAAATTATTTATTTGAGAGGAGCATGTGGAATTGCATGGAGAGACAGACTGACAAATGAGGAAGTGAAGGAATGTCGTGGTGTGGATGTGGATTTGATAAAAAGCACCAGGAGAAATACAGTGAAGTGGTTTGGCCATATGGAGAGGAGAGTGTATGTGAGTGAAGTGGAGAGAGGAGAGGAAGGGGACAACTGAAGATGGGATGGAGGGATAGAGTGGAGAGGTATATGAGAGAGGGGTGCATGAACTGGGGGGTTCAGTGAAATGGCAGGAGACAGGGCGACATTGAGGCGATTTGTTAGTGGCCACCCTCCATGGGATTAAGGCAAAGGCAATAGATAGATAAGTCGATAGGTAAATACATACTTACATACTGTTATGGTAAGTATGAGAAGCACACATATGCATGGTTAGATTAATAGAAGGTGATGAAATGGGCACAGTAAGGATGAAAGACATACCATAGAGGGACCTGAGTTGAATTTGAGATAAGGGGTTCTGAGACTTGGAGGTGGAGAGCAAGTGAAGGAGAATGAGAGCAAAACCATTATTATGCCAGTTGGACAGAGACCAAAATCACCTGCCAGAGCATAGGTAAGCATCTCTCAGGAAGTGGTTGAGGGATGCAAATTTCTTGTATGATAATTGTGTGGTTGTGACCTTCTTCTTTCACCATTATAACTTTTTTCTGTGTCTGCCTTCCTTTCTTCTTGTTTCTCCTATCTTTCCAGTCACTTTTTATTACTCTTCTTTCCTTTTCAGGTGGCTTTACATTAAGTGACAAGCCTTTTGGTTTCCTGTAATCTACAAAACCATTTACAACACTTTGTGGTAACCATATAACCAACCCATACTCGTTCCTTACTTGTCAACAAATGGGTTGTTGGAGGGTTAGTGCCCCTCCCCATAAAACAACTACAATACGTACACACAGTACGTGAATTTAAAGGCAGCAGGGGAGGCCATGTACTAGGATTTCGCCTACTGTGAATACATAAACTTAAGGGAATAATTACATATGGGTGGCACCTCCATTCATCAGTAGGTAACCCTTGAGACTCCTTTCAGACCCAAGTATTTTACTGTACAGGGAAACTGTCTAAGACATATTACCTAAGATAAAGTAAGCCAACAAGATTATGGCTTTACTAAATCAACAAGAATATGGCTTAACTAAACCAACAAGAATATGGCTGCTCATCATGTCACGAGTGTGCATCATCGACGTCGCAAGGTGGGCAGAGCGTAGGCAACCGTTGGCATGTCTTGGGGTGGCAATGTCGCATGTGCGAGGTAACCCCAGATTTGGGCCACTCTTCACTGCTGTCTTGCCTGTTATGAGTTCAGTTCGAGTACTGTAAAAAAATACACTAAAATTCGATAAAAAATAGGTCCTCGCCTACTATGCGATTCGCGTACTGTGAGCTCGCATACTGTGCATACCTACTGTAACTCAAAGGCAAATGGCCGCCCCTTATGGGATTATGGCGTCTGGCTGTAGATGGATAGATAGATCTATCTATCTGTCTATTGCCAGAAGCCTCAATCCCGAATGGGGTGGCCACAAACAAATCGCCTCCATGTCACTCCGTCCCCTGCCATTTCACTACCACGCTCCCAGCTCACACCCCCCTCTCTCATATACATCTCCACTCCATCCCTCCATCTCATCCTCGGCCTCCCCCTCCCTCTCGCCCCCTCCACCTCACTCACATACACTCTCCTCGTCAATCTTTCACTCTCCATCCTCTCCACATGCCCAAACCACCTTAACGTGTTTCTCCTAACGCTTCCCATCACGTCCTCAACCACACCACAACGCTCCTTCACTTCCTCATTTGTTAGTCTGTCTCTCCATGTGACTCCACATGCTCCTCTCAAATAACTCATTTCCACCATGGAGACATGACACATCCTTGTTTCAATCCAACCTTCTGTCCTTCCAACAGGGTCCAAGCTTCACTTCCATATGTCAGAGTTGGTATCACAATACTGTCATATAACAACTTTTTCACTTCCATGCTCACCTCCCTGTTTCTTAACACTGCTTTCAACGAACCAGCAACCTTCCTTCCCTGCTGTACCCTTTCGAGCACTTCACCCTCCAGACTACCATCCTTACTCATCACACTGCCCAAGTACTTAAATTCACTCACATTCTCCATTTCCTTCCCATCCAATCTCACTGTACACTCACTGGCTTCACTTTTCTCGAAGACCATCACTTTACTCTTCCCCACATTCACCTTTAGATTCGGTTTCTTACACACTCTCCCAAACTCATCTACCAAGCCTTGCAGCTCCCCTTCGTCTTCACTCAACAACACAGTATCATCTGCAAACAACAGTACAGGTAGTTTCCAAACACTGCCCTCTCTCACTAGGGCCGCTCCAACATCCACTGCCCGACTTTGTATCTCTTTTATAACCCCATCCATATACAGATTGAACAACCATGGAGACATGACACATCCATGTTTCAATCCAACCTTCAAATGGAAAGATTCACTCAGTTTGCCATCCACACGCACTGCAGCCTTAGCACCCTCATACATGCTCTTCACTGCCTTCAACAACTTCCCATCCACTCCATATATTCTTAATACCTTCCACAAACCTTGTCTGTCCACCCTGTCATATGCTTTCTCCAGATCCATGAAGGCTGCATACAACTTCTTGCCCTTCTCTAGAAACTTTTCCACTACAGATCTAAGAATGAATATCTGGTCTACACAACCTCTTCCCTTCCTAAAACCTCCTTGTTCTTCTCCAACTAATTCCTCAGTAATTTCCCTAACTCTGTCAATAAGTATCCTACCATATATTTTTCCTATTACACTGAGAAGGCAAATGCCCCTATGATTACCACACACTGCTTTTTCCCCTTTTCCTTTGTACAGAGGAATAATTATACCTGACTTCCAATCCTCCGGGACTCTACCCTCCTCCCAAGCCAATCTGCACACCTTCCACATCCATTCTATTACTATCTCTCCCCCATGCTTCAGCATTTCACCACACACTCCATCAATTCCTGGGGCTTTCCCCATTTTAACTTTCTTCATTGCTTCCACCACTTCCATCCTGGTGATTTCTTCCTCTCTTCTCACAACCCTCCTTCTCCCTGCCATTCCCCAGCCACTTATACTTGCATTACTTTCATTCTCTATGTTCAACAGTTCATT